>ABLG01000624.1:0-10028 GCA_000172435.1 Meloidogyne hapla
TTTTTTTTATTTTATTTTTTATTAATTCTCCAATTACATCTTTTGATCATTTTTTCATAAAAATTAAAAAAAAATTATTTCTCCTATAAATAAATTAAAAAAGAACAATTGTTCTTTTTTTATTAATAAAAATAATTTAAAAATCAGACAAAAAAAAAATCAGCTTTTTACTTTTAAATAATTTAGAATCATCAATCTTAATACTTTTTGGTTAATTTATTTGTTCTTTTAAATATTAAACATTTAAATAAATAAAATATTTTAGTTGATTTTAATTGTTTTTATTTGATCAATTAAAAAAAATAAAATTAGGAGATAATAAATAAAATTTTTAAAATTGTTTTATTGCAAATTATTTTTTTTTAACTTTGAAAATTTAAATTTTAACTAAATTTTTATTTTTTCTTTAAAATGGATATTTAATTCAAAAGAATTTAATAAATTAAAAAACTTTAAAATTAACTTAATAAATTTATTTATTTTAATTAAATTAAAAAATAAATATATTTTTATTTTATTTATTTCTATTGCAAGACACTTTCGTCACGCCACATGTTATAATTTGACTATATGAATTTCCTAAAATATATATTTATTTATATAATTATTAAAAAAATAATATTTCCTTTATTTAATTGTATTAAATAAATAAAGTCATTTATGGGTTATTTTAAATATATTAATTATTGTTTTACGGTTATTTATTTAATTAATTTTTTAAAATTAGTCTCTCTCATTTCTATAAATCTACTCGAATCTATAAAAATAATTTTTCGATTTGTTTTGATTAATAACACAAAAATTATTTTGATAATCTAAAAAAATACTCTTCGATTTACCATTCTTATCTCATTTTTTTATTTTAAATTTTTTTCTAGTTAATTATAAAAAATAAAAAAAGAGGTGCTTATGAACGACCAAAATAATAATAAATTTATTTCCAAGCGCCAAAGAAGGAAATTCTGGCAGTATAAATTCTCAATCACCAACAACAGAAAGCCTTTCATTTTTATTAGATGAATTTTTAAATAAAAAATAATAATTTGGAAACTACAGAAATAACTGTAACGTCCAGTAGAGGCTTTGTGTTTGACTTGCAAAGTTGGCAAAATTATATTTTTTTTCGAAATTAAAAAAATCTGAAAATTCATTTTTAATCAAAATTAATCTCTAAAAATTAACAAAAAATTTTTAAATTTAAGATGTTAGCAATTCCTGATTTATTCTGCTTTGAGTATATGTTGCATATTGTTGGAAATGCTTTAATTTTAGCTGTATTTCTTCGTTTTAAAAGGCTCAGAACCCCAACAAATATGTTAATTGCTAATTTGGCACTTGGAGATTTAATGATTAGCATTTTTTGTATTCCTTTAAGTTATTGGCATGTTTTGGTTTTTGAAGATCAAAGATGGATTTTTGGGGCATTTTTATGTAAAACATTTAATTATTTACAGGTAAATTTTTGAGAAAATAAAATTTAAAAATAAAATTTATTTGTAAAGTTAATAATAAACAAAGCTTAATTTTAATCTCTCTTACTCTCTTAGAATTGATAAATTCATTAAATATTATTTTCGTATTTTCGTTTTTCACTTTAAGTAATTTTATTAATTAATAGACCCTAATAAATAAAATAAATGTTTTTAATTTAAAAAATAGATTAATTAACTTCTTATTTGATTTTATTGTCATTAAATAATAAAAATAATTCTGTCCTTTTTAAATTAATTTTTATATTAGGCAACAGCAGTATTTGTATCATCATGGACATTAGTTGCAATTTCTTTTGATCGTTTTATGGCAATTCAATTTTCAATGTCTCCTTGGCTTAAAATGAATAGAAAAAGAGCTTTATATGCAACTTTAATTACTTGGGGATTTTCTTTAATTATGGCATTACCTTTACTTGTTGTTAATCAATTAGAAAGTTCAACAGAAGGTGTTGATACTTGCCTTGAAAAATGGAATGATTTTTTTTCTGATTCTTTTGTTTCTTTATATACTTCTTCACTTTTTGCTTTACAATATTGTTTACCCCTTTCTGTTTTATTAATTACATATACAGCTATTGGATGTAAAATGTGGAATAGTAAAGTACCTGGAAATGATTGCCAAATATTACCTTCACAAGTAAATAAATAAATAAATATTTTTTAGAAAATGGAGGGGACAGGATTCTCAATTTAAAAATATTTTTTTTTAATTAATTTATTTACAATAAAATTTAAAGGAAACAACAACACTTTTTAATTCTCTTTTAAATACAAAATCATCAAGAGGTTCAACAATTAGTGCAGCTAATTTTAATATTTGTCCACAAAAACAACTTTTAAAGAAAAGCCCTTCTTCTCAAATTTTTAGTTCTGGTAGTGCTAGAAGAAAAAGTTCTCACACAATTGTACATGCTAATGTTAGTCAAGAAAGAAAAGAATCTGTTAAAAAAGTATTAAATTAAAAAAGAAATTATTTTTAATTAAAAATTTTTATTTTTTAAAGTTAATTCCAATGGTTTTATTAGTCAGTGCTTTATATGCTGTTTGTTGGTTACCACAAAATTTATTAATGAATATTTGGGTTACTTATGATTCAAGTGCACTCAATTATCCATATATTTTATATATTTGGTAAGAAATTTTATTTTTTATTTTTAGAAGAGAAATAAAAGGACTAAATTAGAAAGACCTTTTAGAATAATACTAGAGAAAGACTTTCCTTCCAAAACTTTAAAAGAGACATGAAACAAATAAAAAAATAATTTTTCTTTTTCAGGTGGGGTGCCCATACATTAGCAATGTTTCATTCAATTGTAAATCCATTTGTTTATTATACAACAAATAGAAGAATTCACGCAGCATTAAAACATTTACTTCGTTGGTTACCTTGTTTACAAAATTCAAGAAATGTTGCTTTAGCAGAATTTGATCAAACGGCAAGGCAAAAAGCTGTGACAAATTCTTTTAAATATCCAATTGGTGATAATAGAAGATTAACTTTACATACACAAAAAACAATTTCTTTAACTATGGATTGAAAAGAAGAATTAAATTAATTAATTAATTATTCGCTCATAAATATATATTATATTCTCTTTTCCCCTAAACTTTCAATTATTGCCATAATTTTAAACCCAAAATTTGCCTCAATTTTTGATTTTATTTTGATTTATTTTTTTTAAATTTTAAATAAATATTATACAAAATTAAAATTTTTTTGTAAATTATTAATGTGATGCGAAGATGAGAAGTTAGTTCATAGTTTGTATGTCTTTATTTACCTATTATCTTGACCTATAACTTTACTCATTTTCATAAAAATTATAGTGAGAATTAAGTTGAGTTTCGAAAATTCCAAAAAAGTTTTATATTTACATATTATTACAATATTAAATTTATATCAAATAAAATATATTTTCTTTAAGTTTTAAGAAAAAATTTATTTTGATTTTGTGGCAACAGGATTTACGTTTCTCTCTTTAGTAATTCAATTTGAATAGTTTTTAGGATTCGCAAATTCAAATGTCAATTTACTTTTTTGACTAATAAAAAAAAGAAAGAAAATTTATATAAAAATATTTTTTTAAATGTCATTGTTAAACAAATTTTCGTTAATTTCGAGTTTATTTATTTTTATTCTTAATATTTTCTTTTTATTTTTTATTATCTAAATATTTTTATTTTTCCTTTTAATTATTTATAAAAAATATATTTACGTAATATTAAGAAATTTTTTTATAAAAATATTTAAAAATTTATCTTTTCATTTATTCAAAAAAATTTGCCCTAATTAAACACTTGATTTTCAAAAAAATAATTATAACTAAATTTAAAAATTAAAAAAATTATTACCTACCTATTTTGTGTTTATTATAACAAAAGTTTTTATTTAAATAAATTAAATAATTTAAATAAAAATATTTCAATTTATTATTTAAATAACAACAAATAAATTTATTCTCCTTAACAAACGCAATTCTTCCCATGCTCTCATATTCCTCCTCCCTACTTTTATTTTATTTAAATAAAATAAAAGCGTAAGTTTTTCTTTAAAAAATATTTTCTCAATTTCTTTACTTGTTAATATTTATAAATTGCGTCAAATTTTTGAAAAAACTCGAACGTCTTCGTCTCTTTTTTTGCATTTACTTCCTTCCGTTTTTACAATTTTCTTCGACAAAAAATTTTTTTCTAGCCAATTTTTTTTATAAAACACTTCATTTGATGCCTTTTGTGTTTGTGGTGTTCATTTTATTTCTTCATTTTTTGATGTTTTTGTTAAATCCTTTACTTGTTTGTATATTTTATTGGAATTCTTTTCATCGCCCTAATTCCCGCGAGGCATATTTCCTTAAAAATAAAAAAAAGAGAAAGAATATTTTTGAGGAAAAATAAAATTTACATCATTTTATTTGACCAAAAACATCACTTTTTTTAAACAAAAACTTTTTTAAAAAAAAGTCAAATGAACATATTGAAATATGAGAATATTTATATATTTAGAATATTCCCACACACAATTATTAATTTATTCTTGAAATTTGAACTCAATTTATTTAAATTTCGCGCAGTTAAAAAATCTTTTTTTCTTTCATATAAATTTAATAAATTTAAAATAATTCGAAAAATGTAACTTAAATAATTAAAAAATATTTATAATTTAACAAAAATAAGTTCAACAATTTTACATTTTCTCTTGAAGGTTTTCTCAAACCTTTATTAAAAAATTCTATTAATTAATTATTTTTATTAAATATTTTTTTGTTTAATTTCAAAAACTAAAAATAATTCAAAGAAAATTTTTTGGAAACCATGGTTTCTTAATAACGTCAGAAATTATTTTAAAAACATAAAAAGAATTTTAAACACGAATATTTAAATAAATAGGAACAAAAAATACAAAAAAAGTTAAAGAAAAAGTTGTAAATAATGAACAAAGAAGGAACACAAATTTGGCCAATTTCCTTTTTAAATGCCGGAATTTGGTCATATTTAATAAATATTTAAATAATTTCCGTCTAGAAAAAGGCGACAAAAATCAAAAATGTAAAAGTTTATTTTTATTAATAAAATTTTTGTTTTTATTAAAAAATTTTTTAGTTAAATCCTTATTTGGGAATAACACTCAAATAATATTATTTTAAATATTTATTTCCATATATTCTAATTCTAATTGAATGGCCGCCATTCTATTTTCCATACCCTCAAAAAGGGCCATTCAATTGGAGGGGCCATTCAAATAGAGGCAGCCATTCTAATAGAATAAATAGGTAAAACCAATAGAAATAAAAAAGAACTCTTCCCTAATATAAAAATCCCTCCTATCATTTTCAAATATTGACTTTTTAACTTTATCTCATTACAACTTCTTAATATATTTTATAGTCTTCAAATAATCACAAAATATTAAATTAATTATTAAATTTATTTATTTTTCTTTCCTAAAACAAAAAAAAAATTTTAATCAATTAGAAAAAAAATATTATTGTTACTCTCATTTCCAAAATTTTTCTCACCCTTCCTTCTTTCCCTTCCAATAATTCTTCGTCATCTAAAAATTCCGGCAATTCAAACCTTGCTTTTTTGGATATCAAACACAACAATAGTGTAAATAGTAAAATATATATGGCATTTTGTTTTTTTTTAGAAAAAAGGAGTTCCGGTTGGCTTTTTCTTCTTTTTTATTCTTTTTTTACGTCCTCCTCCCACAATTTCCCAGCTTTTGAACATATACACGCACAAAAGAATTTTTCATTCCCTTTAACACACAATTTTAACTGAACGCTCCCACGGGAATTTAGATAAAACAGCACAGACATTGAGAGCCAAATAGAGTGAATAAAATTGAGGAATATATTGAGCTTTTTTAGACATTAAAAAAGAATTGGGAGAAAAATCAGAAAATTTAAAAAAGAGACTTTTTTATAAAACAATTTGTTCTCTTATTTTGTCGCCTGAAAAGAATAAAATCCAGAATTTTTTATTTAAATTAACAATTAATTATTTTGTTTTATGTTTATTGCCACCAGACAGTTTACATTTTTATTAGATTGAACACTAAAATAAAAATAAAATTTTGAGAAATTTAACTCTATTTTAAATACAGCGCAGATTATTTTTAAACGAATATTTGTGTTAATGATGTGTAAATTGAAAATAATAGTTTTTTCTTTAATTATTATTTTATTTTTATTAAAAACAATTTTAAATAATTTCTTTTAATTAAAGTTTCTAAATTTAAAAAATGGTCGACTGGTTAGGAATTATTGCAATAGTATTCTTTTATATTTTAATTTTAATTGTTGGAATATGGGCTGGTCGAAAAACAGATGCAACAAAAAATGTTATAGAAGGTGGACAAACAGAAGAAGTAAAATAATTTAATTTTCATATTTTAAAAAATTATTTTTGTAGGTAATGCTTGCTGGCAGAAATATTGGTACACTTGTTGGTATTTTTACTATGACTGGTAAATAAATTTTAATTAATTTATTTAATTAGTTAGCTAATTAAATAAATAAAAATATAAAATGTATGTATTAATTCTAATTAAAAGTATTTTACATATTTTTTTTTAAATTAACCAAGGTTGAATAGCTAATAATTAGAATTAAATAAATTGAATAAAATAAAGAAAAAATATGAATTATTTAAAAGAGTATGCGGATTTTTTTATTTTTAATAAAAAAAAAAGGAATTTTTAAGATTTATTTTTTAATTAAAAAATATTTTTAATAAAATAATAGTCTAATTAAAATTATTTTTAAATTAAAGCAACATGGGTAGGGGGTGCTTACATAAATGGAACAGCTGAAGCCCTCTATAATGGTGGAATATTAGGCTGTCAAGCACCTGTTGGTTATGCTTTATCTTTAGTTATGGGTGGAATATTTTTTGCACATCCAATGCGTGAACAGGGTTATGTGACTATGTTAGACCCTTTTCAAGTAATTTTTAATGAAAATATATTTATTTAAAATTCTTTTTTGTTTAAAGATAAAATATGGTCAAAGAGTTGGTGGACTTATGTTTTTCCCAGCATTACTTGGAGAAGTAATCTTTAAAATTAAAAAAATAAAATTATTTTTCAAAGGTTTTTTGGTCTGCTGCTATTCTCTCTGCTTTGGGTTATTTTAAAAAATAATTTTTTTTAATTTAAATAATTAACAAATATAAATTTAATTTATATAATTTAATTTTTAGGTGCTACATTATCAGTAATTCTTGGTAAGAAAAATTTATTAAAAATATTTTAAATTAATTAAAAATTAAAAAAGGAATGGATATGGCAGCAGCAGTTATTCTTTCTGCTTTTATTGCCGTATTTTATACTTTTACTGGTGGCCTTTATGCTGTGGCGTAAGTTTTAAAAATTAATTTTTAAATAATTTTTGAGAATATTAAAAAGAATTTTATCAGAAAATATTTAAAATAAGTTAGATTTTGTTAAAAATAAAATAATAAAAGAAATTAATTTAATTATTATTTAATTGAAATTATTTATTTATTAAATGAGAGAGAAAAATATTTTTAATAATTAATAATTAAATATTTAAAGATATACAGATGTTGTTCAATTATTTTGTATATTTATTGGTTTATGGGTTTGTATTCCAGCAGCATTATTACAAAAGAAAACGAGTGATTTATCTGCAAATCCAACTGGTTGGATTGGACAAATTGGGGGATTAAAAGAAAAATTACTTTGGATTGATTGTATGTTATTGTTAATATTTGGTGGAATACCTTGGCAGGTAAAAGAGAAAGAAAAATATTTTTTAAATTAAAAAAAAAGGTTTATTTTCAACGAGTTCTCTCTTCTCGAACATCTAAAGGTGCTCAAAGATTATCTTTTGTTGCAGGAATTGGTTGTATTTTAATGGCAATTCCTCCAGCAATTATTGGGGCAATTGCTAGAAATACTGGTAAAATAATAAATTAATTAATTAAAAATATTTATTAAATTATTTTTTAATTTAAATAAATAAATAATAATTAAATATAGTTCAGTGTCCCATTCTGAGCTAATAATTTATTTAAATTAAATATATTTATTTTTAAATTAATTCTATAGATTGGTCATTAACCGAATATTCCCCTTGGGGTAATGGAACAAAATCTGTTTCAATTCCACCAGATCAAACATCACAAGTTGTTCCTTTAGTTTTTCAATATTTAACACCAAAATGGGTTGCTTTTATTGGTTTGGGGGCTGTTTCTGCTGCTGTGATGTTTGTTTTTTTGATAAATAAATATTTGTAAAATTATTTTTAAAAGGTCATCAGCTGATTCTTCTGTTTTATCAGCTGCTTCTATGTTTGCCCATAATATTTGGAAATTAACAATTCGTCCAAATGTAAATTTAAAAAATAAATATTTAAATAATTTATTAATTATATTTTTGTTTTGATTGATAATTATTTAAACTTAATAATTTTTAAAATATTTTAATTAATTTAATTATTTTTTAAAGGCTAGTGAAAGAGAAGTAATTTATGTAATGAGGATTAGGTAAAGATTAAAACTAAAAAATATTTTTATTAAAATTAAATTAAAGTATTATTGCTGTTGGTATATTAGCAACAATAATGGCATTAACAATAAATTCAATTTATGGTTTATGGTATTTATGTGCTGATTTGGTTTTTTTAAAAATAAATTATTCAAATTATTTTTAATTAAAAAAAGGTTTATGTTATTCTTTTTCCACAATTGTTGTGTGTTGTTTATTTTCATAAAAGTAATACTTATGGATGTTTAGCTGGTTATTTTGGTAATTTAAATAAATATTTAAATTTATAAAAATATTTAAATATTTTTCTCATAAAAAAGTATTTCATAAAAATATTTTTAAATTTCTAGTTGGACTTATTTTGCGACTTTCTGGTGGTGAAGCACTTTTACATTTTAAAGCAATAATTCATTATCCTTTGTATATTTTTTAAAATTAAATTTAAAAAATATTTTTTTTTAAATTAAAGTTATGATCCATTAACTTCAATTCAATATTTTCCTTTTCGAACAATGTCAATGCTTGCTAGTTTATTTACAACAATATCAATTTCTCAATTTACATCAAATGCTTTTATTAATGGAAAATTACCACCAGAATGGGATATTCTTGGTTGTGTTGTTAATTTACCTTCAGATTCTTTACGTTTACCTGATACTAGGTGAATTCTTTAAATTTGTTTTTGTTCTAACCAATCTCCTAAATTTTCTTCTAAAGTAGTTTTAATGCTTCAACAATGTCAGTAAATAGTAGTGAATTAACTTTACAACGTCTCTCTAATGGTAATACACAAAATGGACATTTAAAATGTCAACAACAACATTTAGGTGTTGATTCTGTTTGTATGTTTATATTTAAATAATTATTCTTTAATTTTTAAAAATTCTTTTAAACAGCTCCACTTTTACATCCAGATGGAAAAATTGTTAATAATAATCGTGATTATGCATCTATAAATTAATAATCATTTTTAAATAATTTGTCAAAGCATTTTTGCAACATTTTAATATATCGCTCACTTTAACATTTTTTTTCAAATTATTTTTTCTAGAATTATTTAAAATCATTTAATTCTCTTATATTTTAAAAGCAAATAATTCTTCCCAAAAAACATTCAATAATTTTATTTAATTAAAGGTTCCAATTCTCCTCGAATCGTTAAACTTTTCAATATTTTTTTTTGTAATTTTTTGATTTTTTGGAACCAAACTCTTCACTCTTTATTTGATCTCTTCTTATTTTTATTAGTTTGTATTATGATCTCTCAAAATATTTTTTATTTTGCCGGTTTAAAAATTTTTTTTATTTTTAAATTTATATAGAGAACAATTTATTTAATACATTCTCTATTAATCTTTAAAATTAATTAATTAAATTGTGTAGATATTTTTTAAAATCTGAATAAAATTATTTAAAAAATATTTATTATCTATATATAATTTTTATAAAAATAATTTGTACATCAAGGGGATCCTCTAGAGTCACCTCAGCAGCACTGCCTGCCTCTGAACAACTTTCCACAC
>ABLG01000623.1:0-44073 GCA_000172435.1 Meloidogyne hapla
TTAAGTTTAAACTTTAAACTTGTTTTCAAGTAACAAGCTTAGGATTAAAGTATTCAAGTTTATTTATTTTAAGTTTATTGTTAAACTTAATTTTAATAGTTTTTTAACTTAAGTTTGATCTCTAAGTTTAACCCAAGTTTATTTATTTGTAATATTAAACTTAAGTTCTAATTTAAGTTTAAGTTCAAACTTAAAAATAATTAAACTTATAAATATCGAACTTTAAGTTTAAACAAGTTTAAACTTAAATATTAAACCTTAAGTTCAAAATAAAATTTAAGATCAAACTTAAAAATACATAAAATTAAATTAAACTTAAATCTTAATTTTAAACTTAAATTAATCTTAGTTTTTAACAATAAACTTAAATTAAACCTCAAACTTAAGATCAATCTTAAATTGTAATTTTCCTTGTCTTTTAATTCAATTTTACAATTAGAAATAATTGAAACTGATGTTTGTCTCGGCTCAATTTTATATATTTTTAAATCCAAATTACAAACTATAAACAACCAGTTTATTTGTAAAAGAAAGCTTTTTTATTCATTTTTAGTATACTTTTGGTTTTTTTAAATTAAAAAAATTTTATTTATTCATTTTTGGTATATTTTTTAAATTAAAAAATAATTTTTTTAAATGTCAAAATTTTAAGTTTAAAATTTTATTCCTTAAATTCCAAAAAATTTAATAAAAAATTTTATTATCATATTAAAAGAAAATTTCTTTTAATTTAAATTTTATGTGCTCTTGCTCTTGACTGAATTTTAAATTTAATTTCTCTTCTTAAAATATTCTAATTTTTTGAATTAATAAAAATATTATTATCTTTGAAATATTAATTTTTAATTAAAATATTATTTTTTCAAATTTTTTTAATTTTTTCTCTGATTTTATCTTTAATTTTAAAATTTATTTCTGAATGAATTGTTCCTTTTTCTTTTTTTTTTTCTCTTCAATGAATTTTCCTAATTCTTTTAAAAATTGATTTAAAAATAAATTATTTTTTTTTTCTAACATTCAGTCACATTAAAAGAACTTTTATAATACAAATAATTTTTAGTTCATTAAATAAAAATTATAAAAGTTTCTTTTCCCTTAAACTTTTATTTATTTAACCTTTTCTTTTTCAGATTTTTTTAAAATAAAATATTAAATATTTTATTTTATTTTAAAAGATTTATAGGCAAGATAACAAATAAAATTTTTATTTAAATTTAAAAAAAACAATTTGGTTTTTTAATTATTATTCCTCTTGTTTCATCATATAGGCCTCCAGAACTCCTATTAATTTTTTTTTCGGCAATCAGGATCCTTCCGATATAGACAGAGATTATCTCGTTTTTATTTGTCTTTGTTTCGAATTTTTTTTAGAAAAGTCTGTACTAAATATTCAGGCATTGGTAAATTCTTTAAATAAATTCAACAAAAATTTAAAATCAAAAAATTTTCTTTTGATATTTAAATAAAATTTTTTATTATTTTTTTATTTCGAATTATTTAAAATTTAATTATTTTAAAAATACCAAAAAAAATTTTTTTTAAATTTTTTATTTTAATTTTTTTTATTTAATTTTTTATTTAAGATCACTTAATAATAAAAATTCCATTTTTATTACTTTTACTATTTTTTGCTTAAATTCTAATTATTTTATGTTTTTATTTCTAATTCAACCTGTTTAAACAAAAGCTTCCCTTTTAAATAAATAATTTTTAAAAAATTAAAAAAAAATTTTTTGAAATGTTTTTCATCTAAATTCTACTTTTTCAATAATAATTATTTAAAAATTGTTCGTTAAAAATTTTTATTTAAATAAAAATTAATTTTTATTTATTTTTAAATTTTTAACGAACAATTTTTTTAATAATTAGGATCTAAAAAAATAAAAATAAAAAAAATTTCTATTTTATTATGAACACTTTTCCATTGATTTGTTCTATTTTTTAATTATTTTAAAATTATTAATGGCCAAAAATTATTAATTCTTTAAAATTCTGCTTCGCTAAATTAGTTCCTGCTTTTAAAAATTTATTTCAAATTTATCCATTATTTTCTATTTAAAAACAAAGTTTTGACTTTTACCCATTTATTTAATAAATTATGATTTTTTTTTTGTTTTATGACCTTCAAATAATAGCAAAATTTCTGATTTTCTAACTAATTTAATTTTTAAAAGGAAAAACAAATAAATAAAATTTTTCTCATAAAGATAAAATATATATGAAAGAAAATGACCAAACATTTTATTAAATAGTTTCAGACACCGACCCAATAAATTTATTTTTATTACAAATTATCAATAAAATATCTACTATTTTTGTTTTAATTTATTATTGAATTTAAAAATGTTAAAAATAGAAAATAAGAATATTTTATGTAAATAATAGTCTATTTGTCTGAAATTATTTAATAAAATGACTGGTCATTTTTTTTAAATTTTTTTTAATGGAAAAGGGCTGATTTTAATTCAAAAATGACCTGCCAATTTTGCAAGATATTCGTTCTTTAAAAATATTTCTATGCAAAATTTTAATCATAAAATTTTTCTTGAATGATAATTTAAAATAAAATGTTAACGTACCGTATTTTCTTGAATAATTACCCTGGGTAATTATTTTTTCAACCTCTTGTTGGATGGGGTAAATATTAGAGGAGGGGGTAATTAATTATTGAGAGAAGGTAATTATTTGAGAAAATACGGTAGAGGAGATTCAATTTTCCCTCTTATTAAAAGCTTGATTTTCCTAAATAATTTTCCCTGCCTTTAAAAAATTTTTTTCCAAAATTTGCTTTTAACCCTAAAATGCTTTTTTTTCTTTCCCAAAGAGCTTTAAAAATTTCTATTAAAAATGCCGGTTGATAATTCTTCTCACTTAATTACTTCTCACACATCAAATAGCAATAATTTAAATTTAAAAAATAAAAATGAAAAAATTGAAGAAATTAAAAATTTAAATAATAATGAACAACAAAATAAAAATAAAAATTATTTTTTATTAGAAAATTCAGAAAATGTGCCTTTATTGGTCCGGCAAGAGGAGGAGGAAGAAAGAAATGAAAAAATTTCTTCTCCTTCAAAAAATAATAATTTTTATAGAAAATTCGAAGAGAAAAAAGAGAAAGAAAATTTTCTGGAAGAAGAAAATACTTCGACAAAAGACGAACAAATTTCTGATACAGAATCAAATTGTTTAGGAAGAAAAATGTCTTCAAAAGTTTTTGATTCTGAATCGGGAGGGAAAAGGAGAAGAAAAAATTCTTTATTGAAACACAAGTTCAATGGTGCTAGTTTTGCTGGAATGGTATGTTTTTAGTGGAATGCTAGGAAAATACAAAAATATCAAAAGAGTTTAAAAATAAAACAGGAAAACACATCCGGAAAATAAATAAAACTTAAATTAGAGAAAACACAACAAAACATTTATTAAAGTTAATTTAACCAACAAAAAATACAAAAATCCGGAAAACAAAAAAATACAAAAATTTCGAAGAAACACATTTTAAAAGCATAAACTTAACAAAAGTACAAAATTTTAATAAAAATAAAAAAATAAATTTAATAAAAATTCAGCTACGTTACGCAGACAATTGGGATTGGCTTTTACTAACTATAGGTTTACTTACTAGCATATTTATTGGTGCTACAGCCCCTGCATCTTCTCTCATTTTTCGTGGTATTACTGATGTTCTTATGGAAGGGCAACATAACTTTGATAGTGGAAATTTAGATATGGATGAATTTGCTTCACAAAGTGTGTTTTAAAATTACAAATGTTTTTATGTTTCCGGAAGATTAATATTTATATTAAATATTTTCCGGAAGATGTTTTTATTGTTTTCCGGACAATTAATATTTATATTAAATATTTTCCGGAAGATGTTTTTATTGTTTTCCGGACAATTAATATTTATATTAAATATTTTCCGGAAGATGTTTTTATTGTTTTCCGGACAATTAATATTTATATTAAATATTTTCCGGAAGATGTTTTTATTGTTTTCCGGACAATTAATATTTATATTAAATATTTTCCGGAAGATGTTTTTATTGTTTTCCGGACAATTAATATTTATATTAAATATTTTCCGGAAGATGTTTTTATTGTTTTCCGGACAATTAATATTTATATTAAATATTTTCCGGAAGATGTTTTTATTGTTTTCCGGACAATTAATATTTATATTAAATATTTTCCGGAAGATGTTTTTATTGTTTTCCGGACAATTAATATTTATATTAAATATTTTCCGGAAGATGGTTTTAATGTTTTCCTGAAGATTAATATTATATTAAATATTTTCCTGAAGTTTTACATGTTCTACTGAAAATATGTTTTTAAATGTCATAGATGTTTTGTTATCTTCCGGAAAATTAAACATTCTACAGATGATAATATTTTCCTGAAAATTTTTATGTTTTAAATAATTAAAAAACAATTTTTTTATCTTAAAATAATATTTTTAAATTACAGTAACATACTATGTTTTACTTTATTTTTTCCTTGGTCTAATTACTTTCATCGCTGTCCAAATATCTATGTCAGCTTTTTCAACCCTATGTGAAAGACAAATTCATAGAATTAGACAACACCTTTTCAAATCAATTCTGGCTCAAGAGCCTGGATGGTTTGACCGTCCTGCTAATCAAGTCGGAGCACTAACACACAAAATGGCCTCGTAAATATTCTAAAAAATATTTATTTTTAAATTAAATTAGTGGTGTTGAGAAAATAAAAGATGGTATGAATGATAAAGTTGCTATATGTATCCAAGCTTTATCTTCTTGTATTGCTGGAATTATTTATGGAGCATATATGAGTTGGCAAATGACTCTAGTTATGTTGGGTGAGTTAATATAATATTAATATTATTTAGTGTTTTGTCGATTTCCGGAATTTATTAACTGTATTTTTCCGGAAATAATACAATATTAAATTATTTTGTATTATTGTATTCTCTAATAAATTTTGTATTTCTTTCTTCCGGAATAAAATTAAAAATACTTAAATGTATTTTATTTTTAATTCTTCTGAAACTGTATTTTTTCCGGAAAGAGATAGTAAGAAATGTATTTTTCAAAATTATTCTTAAAACAGGAGTTTCACCATTTCTTGTCATTTCTTTTATTGGATCCGCTACCGCGGCTTCTAAATTAGTCAGAAAAGAAATGAGTGCCTATTCAGCTGCCGGTGCAGTTGCTGAGGAAGTACTTAACGGAATTAAAACTGTCACAGCATTTAATGCCCAATATTTTGAAATTGGCCGATATAAGAAACATTTGGGTAGATTTCTGTATTTTATTATTAAAAAATATTTAAAATAATTTGACAGACAAGGGAAGAAAGACAGGTATTTGGAAGGGTACTTGGATTGCGTTCTTCGCAGGTCTTCATTTGCTTGTACTGTTCGGATCAATGGGTGTTGCTTTTTGGTATGGAACCTGGCTTGTACTGCATGGGGTTATTTCGCCTGGAACTGTAAAATTGGCAAAATATTATTTTTTTAAAATTTCAAAAAAAGGTTTTTGCTGTATTCTGGTCAGTTGTCATCGGAGCAATGCGTATTGGCCAAGCATTGCCCCAAATTGGAGTTATTGTATCAGCAAAATTGGCAGCTGGTGAACTGTTTGCCATAATTGACCGTCGCCCAACTATTGAATCTTGTAATGAAAGTGGAATGAAACTTGCTAACGTTAAAGGACAAATAGAATTTGTTGATGTTCACTTTACTTACCCAACAAGACCTAAAGTTCCTATACTTAGAGGTGTTTCTTTTTCTGTTAGACCTGGAGAATCAGTAGCGTTAGTTGGACATTCTGGATGTGGAAAATCTACAATGGTTGGATTATTGATGAGATTTTATGATTCAAAACGTGGTTGTGTTACTCTTGATGGGGTAAGAAAAGGAAGGAATTTTTATGGGTTTTAATGGTTTTTCGAGAAGTTAAATACTCTTTTAATTGTTAGTTACCTATACGCGATTTGAACATTCAATGGTTACGCAATAACATTGCTCTTGTACAACAAGAGCCGATACTTTTTGCGACTAGTGTTGAAGCAAACATTCGGATGGGTAAAGAGGATGTGACTGTTGAAGAGGTATTAAATTTGAAGAATCCCAAGACTAAACTGAAAAACAATGTTTCTTAAAATCCTTAGATGATGGCTGCTTGTAGAATGGCTAATGCACATGAATTTATTTGTAAATTACCCGATGGTTACCGAACGCGTATAGGTCAGGGAGGCGTACAACTTTCTGGAGGACAAAAACAAAGGTTGACAAGAAATGATTATTAATGTAGGTCATAATTAAATCCTTTAGACTAGCAATTGCCCGTGCATTAGTACGAAATCCACTTATTCTCCTCCTCGATGAAGCAACTAGCGCATTAGATGCAGAAAGTGAGCAAGTTGTACAAGAAGCTCTCGAGCGAGCGAGCTCCGGTCGTACAACTATAACAATTGCGGTAAATATTTAATTATTAAAACAAAAATATATTTTCGGGAATAGTATATCAATGAAAAGTTTTCCGTATAATTATTTTAAATTAAATGTTTTACGGAATATATTTTTAATGTTTTCCGGAATATGTTTTCAAATAATAGTTTCCGGAATGTTTATTATTAAATCTTTTCCGTAATAATATGTTTTTCGTTTATTTTTAATTAAAATGGTTTCCTGAAAGTTTTTGATAAGAATTAATTAAACAATGTTCAGCATCGTCTTAGCACTGTTCGCAACGTGGATCGTATTATTGTATTCGAACGTGGGCAAATTGTTGAGACGGGGAATCATGAAAAATTAATGGCTAAACAAGATTCAGTTTATCGCCAATTGGTAGGCACAAAACCACGTTAATTTAAAATTATTTTAAAAAGGTCCTTGCACAACAAATTTCTGGAAACAATTTACCTGACTTTGTAACGGACGAAAATTCGACTGGTAAAATTTTAAAAATTTTTTATTCCTTTAATAAATATAGATGAGGATGAGGACATCGATCAAAGAAAATCCTCCCATCGAAATATTCATTCACCTCGAGCAAGACGAAGTTCCATCAGTAGTCTTGGAAGCATCACAACAAATAAAATGTTGCGAGCATCAGAAAAAATTGGTCGTTCGATGACTTCGGTCAAATCTACAGTACTCGATAATGAAGGAGACGAAGAGATGGAAGAGTGAGCTAAATTTATTAAAAAATTAAAATATCTTTCATTAGATTGGATGAAGTTTTGCAAGAATTGGAAGCAAAACCAGCTTCAGTTTGGGAAATTTTATTATATGCACGAAAAGAAGCTTTGTTTATTGTTCTTGGAGTGGTAATAATTTTTAGAAAACTACAATTAAATATTTTATAACTAAAATTATTTTTTAAAGCTTCTCGCTCTTTGTAGAGGCGTTTCTTGGCCTGTTTTTTCAATAATTTATGGTCGATTATTCCTTGACCTTTCAAATTCGATTGAACTTTTTAATCACAACTCTACTGTTGTTGATGATGCTATTGTAAATATTACACAGGCTGAAATGGTGTGTTTGACAAAATAAATTATTACTGTTTAAAAAACGGAAAACATTTAGAAAAATAAATTAATAACACCTATAATGAAATACATTCTTTTCCGGAAAATAAATAATTTAAAATTAAATATTTCCGGAAAAAACATTTAAGCAAAGAAGTTAAAAATACACACTTAAAAATACATTTTATTAATTTTCCGGAAAAATTACAGTTATTAAAATACAATGAAATACATTATATTTAATATTTCTAGGCTGAAGAAGCAACACAAAAAATTGACAATTTGCATATATCTGCATTATTTAATTCGATTACCTTTCTGCTTCTCGGTTTTTGGGGTGCAATTACCACATTTGGATCAGGAACATTGTTGGGTATTGTAGGAGAACGGCTAACTCAACGTTTGCGATTGGATGTGTTTAAAAATATTTTGTCGCAAGACGGCTACTTCTTTGACAAGGAACGCAACTCTAGTGGCAAAATTTGTCAACGTCTTGCAACTGATGCTCCAAATGTACAAGCAGCAATTGACCAAAGACTTGCAGAAGTCCTTCAAGGAATAGTTTCTGTTATAGCTGGGATAGCTGTTGCATTTTCTTTTGGTTGGAATGTTGCTCCAATCGGTTTGACTACAGCAGCAATTTTAGTAGTGGCACAAACATCTGTCACTAATTATTTGAAAAAAAGGGGAATGAAGGATATGTTACTTGCTGAAGATGCGAGTAGAGTGAGTGACTTAATTTTAGAATATTTTAAAAATCTAATTTTGTGTCAGGTAGCGACAGAGTCGATTGAATATGTTCGTACTGTACAAGCACTCAACAGACAAAAAACTGTTTATGACCGTTTTTGTGCTGCTTCTAAACTTCCACATAAACTTGCTTACATAAGAGGCATTTTGATATAATTATTTTTTATAAACAAAAATATTTTTCAAGGTATTTGGACTTCTTTGTCAATAGCATTAAGTTCAAGTTTTTGTCCCTTTAATTTTGCAATTACCTATTATTTGGGACTTTTACTAATTAAAGAAGGTTATACAACCCCTTTTGTATTATTCCAAGTTGTTGAAGCATTAAATATGGCTTCATTTACAATAATGGCAGCAGCAGCATATTTTCCTGAATATATGAGAGCTAGACTTTCTGCAGGGTAATTTAACAAAATTATTTTTTTTGTATTTTTAATTAAGATTTTTGTACATATTTTTATTTATGATTTTTGTATTTTTGATTTTTGTATTTTATTAAGTAGTTAATATTCTTTTGTATTTTATTATATTTCTGATTTTCATATATTTTTATTTTTAAGAATTCTGATTATTTGTATTATAGCTTTTATGGTTTAGTATTTATTATTCTGATTTTTGTATTTTTTATTTTATTAATTCTGATCTTCATAATTTACATTTCTTAGCTTAATGTTTGCAATGGCTCGTCTTCGCCCTCGCATCGATTCACTTTCTGATTCTGGTCTTGTAGCACCAATAACTGGCCAGATAGAAGCCCAAAATATTCATTTTGCCTATCCAAATGCGGGAAACTTCCATTTAGCTTTAAATGGTTTTTCATTGACAGCTTTAGCTGGAAAAACTGTTGCCCTAGTTGGGCCTAGTGGGTGTGGGAAGAGTACAATGATACAACTACTTGAACGGTTTTATGATCCTTTTAGTGAGTTTTGTGTGAAATTAAATTGAAAAAAAATATTTTAGGCGGAACATTAAACATTGATGGCAAAGACATTCGTCGCTATAATATTCGACATTTACGTAATTCCATTTCTTTAGTTGGTCAAGAACCTACATTATTTGCACTTTCAATAAAAGAAAATATAACTTATGGGCTTAATAATGATGATATTAGTGAAGATAAAATTACAACGGCTGCAAAATTAGCTAATATTCATGATTTTATTGAATCTTTACCTCAAGTAATATTTTGTGATTTTATAAAAAATAAAATCTTTTAAAATAGAAATACGATACTCCAGTCGGTTCACGAGGTGCGCAGTTAAGCGGGGGTCAAAAACAACGCATTGCTATTGCACGCGCAATTATTAGAGATCCAAGGATTCTTTTATTAGATGAAGCAACTAGTGCTTTAGATACTGAAAGTGAAAAGGTGGGGAAATTTATTTTTTGTGTTTTTTGATTATTCTGATTTAGTATTTTGGGAATATTTTGTATTTTACTATTTTTGTATTAGTTCTGATTGTATTATTTTGTGTTATAATTAGTACATTTTTGTATTCAGTATTGTATTTATATTATTTAGGATGGTTGTATTTTCAGATTTTTGTAATTTCGGATTTTTGTATTTTCAGGTTTTAGTATTCTCAGGTTTTGGATTTTAAGATTTTTGTAATTTATAATTTTTGTACTCTAATTTGTTTTCTCAGGTTTTGTATTTTCAAGTTTTTGTATGTTCAGGTCTTTGTAATTTCTGACTTTTGCATTTTCCGATTTTTGTAATTTTCATTTATCTTTTTATTAATACAGAAAATACAACAATAAATTTTTAGGTTGTCCAAGAAGCATTAGAAACAGCTCGTACAGGTCGTACTTGTATTGTAATTGCTCATCGCTTAAGTACTGTACAATCTGCTGATTTAATTATTGTAATGCGTGAAGGAAAAGCTTTGGAAATGGGAACACATTTAGAATTATTACAAAATGGAGGGCTTTATTACAAACTTGTACAGAGACAAAAATAAATTAAAATTTTGTAAAATTAATAGAAATTTTCTTTCATATTTTTATTTAATTGTTTATTTATTTTTAGAATTAAAAAATTAAAAGCTATTGTCTAGATATATATTTTTTGTCTTACAATTTTTTTTGAAATTTATCACGCGGACTTTTTCCATCAATAATAATTCACTTGAAAATTATTTTTTCAAAACTTTAGACTATTTTTACGAAAATTAAATTTAATTTTAAAAATTTTAAATTAATTTTACATTTAATAAATTTATTAATTTTTAAAATTTAAATCAATAAAATCAACTGCCATTGCCTCTCTTGCCAAAGAAAAATTGTCAAAATTGGCAATTTGTTTTAAAAAATCAATTTTAAAGGAAAATTTTGTTTAAAAAAAGTAAAACAAATAAAAAAGAAAATAATGTTCAGAAAACAATAACGGAATCAACAGAAGAAAGGCCCAGGGCGTATATAATAAAGGAGGGACCTTTTACATTTTTTATCTATATCCGAAGTTATCATGAATACAATAAAGCTACTTCACCAAGATGCTCTTGTAAAGATGCTCTTGAAACTATCACCATCACAAAGTATCGTTTTTCGTGTTGGGATTAAGTTAAACTAATGAAAGTATTTATTGAGTCATTTTTTTATTTTTTGACATAGCCGTTTTTCATTTATTAAATTCATATTAAATTCATTAAATTAAATTCATTAAATTCGTATTAATTAATTTAATAATTTAAATATTTTTTTTAATAAAATTCTTTATTAATTTTATTTTTATTAATTTTTTTATAAATTTAAATCAATAATTTTAAATAAAAAATTAACATCAACTGACATTGCCACATACATTTCCATGTATTTTTTAAGGAAAGGCGATAAAGGTCAATGTAATTTTACAAAATCAATCTTAATAAAAATTTATAAAAAAAATTAATAATGGCCGTTAAATAATTTTTTTTTTATTTTTTTCAATGAGGCCGATTTAGCTGTCTTGGTAGGAAACACTAATTTACTCTCTTTTTTATCTATCATTCCCTTCACTAATTTTATTTAACCAATCATTTCTTTTCGTAAATAATTCTGTCTATTTTAATTTAAAATCCCAATTTCTTCCACTTTAAAAATTAGTTTAGTTTTATTTTCTGATATTTATCTTTAAATTTTTTAACAAATGTTGATAAATTGAAGAAAATTTTGTTGAAATTTTGTCTAAATATTTATTTAAATTTAATAAGAAATTATAAAATTCCAGTACATTACTGGAACTAAAAGTGTTCGTTAAGGCTGATTTATTTTTTTATTTATTATTCCCTCCCATCATTAAACAATCATTTTCATGGAACCCGACAACAAGCATATAAACCTTATTTAAATTAATTTAATTAATTTTTAAATAAAAATTTTTTTTATTTAATTTTAATAAATAAAATCAACTGATACTGCCCTTTTTGTCAAAGAAAAATTTTCAAGGGTAAGATGGTTGGTGAGAGGCTATAAGCGTCAATTTAATTTTTAAAAATCAATTTAACGAAAAAATTTGTAAAAAATTAACAACGTCCATTAAAACATAAAGGCAATAAAAGGAAAAACAGAATAAATGCCCCAAAGGGGGTATATAATATCCGTAGAGGTTGAAGGGCAGCGTATGGTTATTATTCATTGTAACCTCTTGTCATTTATACATATAATTTTTATGGAAAAAGAAATTTGATTGTTCAGATGTTTAATTTATTTTTAAATGATTTTATCGAAACTTTTATAATATTACGAACAACTTTATAAAATTTCAATAATTAAATTTTTTTATTAATTTTACATTTAATAAATTAAAAAAATTTAAATCAATAAAGCATTACCTTTCTTGTCAAAGAAAAATTGTTAAGGGTAAGAGGCAGTAAATGAGAAGCATAAAATAAGAGAGAGGCATTAAGGGTTACTGTAGTTAAAAAATTTTAATAAAAAACATAAAAAACAAAAACGGAATTTGTTTTTTCGGTGGCACGACAATTTTGGGCAATATAAATTTTGTATATATTTAGAAACTCTTCTCTTTAACAATAAAAATTTGGCAATCTCTAGGTACTTAAAACAATGAAATTTGACAATGGACAATGAAAATTTTCGGAAAGAAAAATTTTCTTCTTTTTGTGATAAATACTAATATTGTAACACGACAATAAAAATTAAAGTCAAAATAAATTTTAAAAACTTTATTTAAAATAATGCTATAATTTAACCTAAAATTGTAATGTATAAATAAATATTTTTGGAGAAATTGTTTCCAATAATTCAGATTTACTTTATTAAATTAATTTAAATTTATTAATTTATTTAAATTAATTTAATAATTTTTTTTTAAAATTTAAATCAATAATGGCAACTTTCATTGACACTTTTTAAGAAAAATTGTAATTTGGTTAGCGAGAGGTATTAAGCATCTATGTAATTTAAAGAAAAAAATTTATAGAAATACTACACAAAAATGTAAAATTTAAAACGTAGGCTATATATTCACATTATGGCATTGGTTAGAGTCTTATTAGAGTCTTTATATAACTAATTAATGAATACGATATATAGAAGTTTTACAAAAAAAATCTTTAACATTAATATAAACAATTAAATGATAAAAACTACATATTTCCTTATTTTAACTAAATTTTTTAGAATATCCGTTTTCATTGTTTGAGACTCTTTTGTGTTTTTAATTTTGCGCGGGCAAGTTGCCGTTGCGCGCGATGAGCATTGCATGCGATTTTCCAATAAATTTCAATCAGTATTTAACTCCTCAACTGATGCATATCCCCTCATTCACTACCATTTTTCTTCTCAAAAATTTTTTAAAAAATGTTAGTTTTTATTCACTAAAAAATATTTAAATTAACAGTAATTATATTAAATTTTTTAAATAAAGTCGTTAAGTCTTTATATGTTTTTTTGATCGTGTGGAAAAATTCCGGTTATAGGACCCATTGATGCAACCCATTGATAAATCAAAATTGAATGTATTTCCCCAAATATGCGACGGATATAAGACTACTTCGGATACAAGACCCTCTAATGGCCGGTCCCTTAGGTCTGGGGGTATTATAATAATTAAAAATTTGTTTAATACTTTATTAAAAATTTTTTCTTTAATTTTCTTTCCCACAGAAATTTTTAAAATTCAAAAAATGAAAACTTTCTTTTTGATTTTATTCTCTTATTTCGTCACAAACCAATTGACGGATGGAATGGAAAGAGAAAGAAAATCAAGAGGAGGTCATCCAGAAGGAGGTCAAGCAGGAGGGAGTTATTCAGGAGGGAGTTATTCAGGAGGGTATCCAGGAGGTGATTATTCAGAAGGAGGTCTGTCGTAAAAATATATTTATTGAACATTTGAATAAGAAAATTGTTAAAATTTTAATTTAATTTTAAATTAATCAAATGCCTATAAAATAATCCAACTGAATACGTTGGTCTGAATAAGATATTCAGCTAACTTTGTCAAAAAAGATATACCTATCAAATTTAGTGTTAAGTTGTATCTGTTCGCCCAAAAAAGACCCTGAGCTACCGGGGCAGTGACTTTGCTTTCTCTCATATAGATCTTAAACCCCCGCCTAAGCGTTTTACATGCTTGCCAGTTGGATGCCTTACACTTGTTAGTCTAAAATTTTATCAAAAAGCTTGATAGTTTACAAATTATATTTTAATCTAAAATTTAAAAATTTAGGTAGAAACCGAAAGCAAAAGGAAGTTCTCCTACAAGAAAATGCTCCTAACCAACCTGTAGCATTTTCGCTTACGGAAATATATGATTTTATTAAAATACTGGAAAGTATAGATACCAAATCTTTGGATGTATATTCGGAGACGACGGATCTAAAAGGCATTGTTGCCGGATATTGCCAAGGGACAGCTTGTAGTAAAATTCATAAGGTGAACGAATTAAAATAAAATTTTAATTAAAAATAAATTAATTTTAAATTTAATTCAAATATTTAAATATAAACAAAGGTTGGATAAATTTAGTAAATTCAGTATTTTTATATCAATATACCTATTAAAGAAAAATCGACCCATACTTGTTTCTGGGACCAATTTTACTGTGAATATTTTAAATTCCTTATAAATGTGCTTCGGAGAAAAAAAAAATCCAAATTTTACAATAAAGTAAATAAATTTAAAAAAATTAAAGGTGATTGACTACTACAATGAAATCTCCGCTACGATACATGCTGAAATAGAAGAATACATCAAAGATATGTTTATTATTTGGCAACTTTATGCCTTTACCCGAAAGCTCATTCGTTCAATTTTTGATTTCTATGGCGATCATGGTGAAAATAATTACTATGAAACAATGGTTAAAAATGCAAGGTAAGTAGTGTTGATTAGGATTCGGTGTTTTCACAATTAGCAATTTTAATATTATTGCCTCTATGCTTATTAAATTAATTAAAAATTCTATTTTTAGCGATGATAAGAGAAAAGTTTCACTATTGAAATACATGAAAGTTTATGATAAATTTGAGTTGAAGGCACACAATTTGTTGCTTGAAATGAAAAATATTTCGATTTTTCAAGGTATGTACAAATATTCAAATCCGGACATTTTTGTCCTTAAATGACCTAAAGATGTTGGCGATAGAGGCCTATCTTTTAACTAAAATTGAATGTATGTATTTTAATTTTAATCACAGACCACATGACTCTGGCTGAATTAGAAACCACAAATAATGCATTTATACATCAGGCAATTATTTCCCATGAACAAGGTTCAATTGACTTTCGAAAGATTTTTACTCACAAAGGTTTATTTTATCAGAATCTTTTGTATGTTCCAAAATAGGTTAAGTATTTTAAGGACCTGTTATTTTTAATTTGTGAAAGATGTGTAATTATCATTATAATATGATTTTTCCTTATTAGATTTTTTAAATAAAGAATCAAAAAAAATCTTTCATTCATAAAAAGAGAGGGAATGTTCAAAGAATTTCAAAATATAAAATTTTCCGAGCGTCGAAGGTTAAAGACAGATTTTTGAATTTTTTGCAAAACATCTTATAAAACAAAATTAAATTGCGTTTAAAAAATTAAAATAGTGAAACAGGAAAAATTGAAATTTATATGAGTTTGCTATTGATCTGAGAGATGAGTGTTTTGTTTAAATATAAGCTCCTTGAGAGACGCATTTTCCACCCCACAAACTTATATATAAACTAATTACCGTAAAAGCTCTATTATAATGCCATGGCATTCTATTTTTCAAAGGCCTCTAAAAGGGGCACTATATTAGAGAGTGGCATTCTAATGGATAGTGTCATTATATTTTTCAAACTAAAAATAATGGAAAAAATATTATTTTATTACGATATTATTTTGCTACAATTCCAACGAATCATCACTCATAATGCCATTTTCATCATCCTGTGATAAATCAATATCTTCAAATAAATCATTCATTTCTAAAAAGATATTCTCATCTCTCGCTTTCTTCAACTTCAGCTCCATTTGAGATAGGCCCTGTGGGTTTCAAACAATGAATTTGATCATCTTCAGAGCCATCGAAGGCGTTTGTTATTCCACAAGTTTTGAAGGAAGTAGCTATTAGATCTTCTGGCAATTTGTCCCATGAATCGGCAATCCAGCTAAGGTAGACCAACCTTTGGGTTCCCTCCTGTGGTGGTTTCTTTTTCACCATGGAAGCCTGAATGCTGTCTCAGTATCTCCAAAAAATACAAATATTAACATGTTTATATATAAACCTAAAAAACAGGAAAATTAAATTTCAGTAGATATACGACAAGGAAAATTGTAGAATTTAAACGGTAGATCTTCACGAGTTATTTACTTTTAACCTAACATTTTTTAGTAAATTTTTCTATTTCCATTTATTCTAAAATTAGTTTAGCTTTATTTTCTGATATTTATCATTAAATTGTTTATTAAAACAAATGCCGATAAATTGAAGAAAATTGTTTTAAAGTTTATTTTTTGTTTTCTAAAATAAAAACTGGTTAGGTAACTCTATAGTTTGATAAAATTATTAGGCATTTCCTAAAATTTTTATTATTAAGAAAAGATTAGGAATCGGTCGAAATCCAATTTTTTGATTCAAATTCTAATTTGAGTCAAAAATTCCCAGAAAAAACACCAAAGAAGTGTAGACCTGAAAATATTTCCGCAAAATAATTTTCAGTTTTTCTGTCATAATTAATTTAACTTT
This sequence comes from Meloidogyne hapla, assembly GCA_000172435.1. Lineage (NCBI taxonomy): Eukaryota > Metazoa > Nematoda > Chromadorea > Rhabditida > Meloidogynidae > Meloidogyne > Meloidogyne hapla. The sequence goes on from ABLG01000623.1 coordinate 16,436, forward strand.
ATTAATTTTTAATGCTTTTTAATTTTACAAATTGTATTTAAAAAGTTGAAAAAATTTTAACAAAAATTTACAAAAATTTGAGAATAAAGCTTCAAAAAAGTGTGAAATTGATATTTAATTTATATGTTATTACATGGCTCTATTTAAAAATAAAAAAAGTTTTGTTTGTTGTGTATCTACTCTTAAAAGGACACCAAAATTTTGACCCCCTTTCATTCAAAAAAAATTTTTTAACAAATATATTATTAAAAGAGTTATTGAAAAAAGTAAAATATTAATACAAAAACAGAATTACATATTAAAACTTTCATAAAAAATGAAAGTAACAAAAATATGAAAGTTATATGAAAGTTTTTATACAAATATATTTAAAGAGCCATTGAATTATGTAGAATTTTTACACATAAACAGAATTAAATAAATTTACATAAAGCCACCCCAAGGGACCGACTAATAGAAGGGGGTATAAATGATAGCTTTGGTTATATTCTAGTGGTGCTTTACCGTATTTAAAATTTATGTTATCATGTTTATTAAATTTTAAACAAAATACCGTAAATCCTCTAATTGAGCGGCAGCCGCTCTATTTTTCAATACCCTTTTTTAGGGCCGCTCTAATAGAGGGTGCCGTTCAACTGGAGGCTGCCGCTCTATTTTTCAGTACTAATATGTCTTTTATTCATCAAAGAGTACTTAAAAATTCCGAGAATTCATCGGTAAAATTCCGAATAATAATTGTTTTTTGCCCTCCGGGGTTGAAAATTTTCATCTAAATTTCACCTGAAGTAAGCCCCGATCATCATTAGAATTACTCTTTCCATAATCAGTTCAATATTAGTTGAAATGAATGTTAATTTTGAATAAAAAATGTTTTAATGAATTGAATTAAGGAGTAAAAATGAAAGAAAACATAAAAATAGAGGCTCAGCTCTAATAGAGATTAGAAATCGGAACGGGATCGGGACCCGGTCCCGTTTCCCGGTTTCCCGGTCCTTTTTCCCGGGTTTTTTAAACGATTTCCCATTCCCGGTCCCTGTTTTTTCAAAATTCCGATCTCTAATAGAGATGCCGCTCTAATAGAGACTGCAGCTCTAATAGAGACTGCCGCTCTATTTTTCAATACCCTATTTTAGGGCCGCTCTAATAGAGGGTGCCGTTCAAATAGAAGGGCCGTTCAATTAGAGGATTTACGGTAGACAAAAATTGTTTAGCAACATACTCTACAAAAGCCCATATACAAAAAACTATAGATACAAGACTAAAATAATGAATAAATTATTGCGAAATATTTTTTAAACAATGCACGTGATTTTACACAAAAATATATAATTAATTATACACGTCTATTAAAAAATAGTCACTAGTTGGCATTTTGCTTATTATTTTTACTTACGAAAATTAGAGTCTTAATTAAATTAATAAATAGATTTGAAGTTTATGGATGATAAAAAAACAGAATTTTATAACAATCTGATAATGAATAAATAAAAACAAACTTCTCCTTGTGTTATCAAAGAAAAGTTTTATTAAAATTTAGAATTCATCGTTCTGAGACTCTGTGTTTTAAATTTAGGCAGGCAGGTTGCCGCGTAAAAATGACATTAATCGATAGATTTTTTCAAAAAATTTTTACCGAAGGCACTCATTTAACGGACGTATACATGCCTGTGTTGGGCGTCATCTACATGTTGACATGTTACCTATCGAAATTATAAACGGACTAATAGAGTCTTAATACAATTAATTAATAAATGTCATATACCGTATTTTCTCAAATAATTACACTCTCTCAATTAATGTTGAAGAAATAATTACCCCCAAAGTCTCAAAAATAATTATAATTAATTACCCTATCAAAATAATCTATAAATTATCTCCTACAACGAGAGGTTGAAAAATCCCCAGAGTAATTATTCAAGTAAAATATGTAGATAGAATTAAAATTAAGCAATAGATAAAAACAAACTTCTCCTTGTGTTATCAAAGAAAAGTTTTATTAAAATTTAGAATTCATCGTTCTGAGACTCTGTGTTTTAAATTTAGGCAGGCAGGTTGCCACGTACAAATGACATTAATCGATAGATTTTTTCAAAAAATTTTTACCGAAGGCACTCATTTAACGGATGTATACATGCCTGTGTTGGGCATCTAATACACGTAGACATGCTACATATCGAGTTTACAGACGAGCATTAGAGTCTTAATACAATTGATTAATGAATATTATAGCAAAGCATAGTTAAAAAAGCAAAATTTTATACATTAAGCAATATACAAAGCAAAAATAATTTCATCATGTTAACAAAGAAAAGTTTTTTTAGAATAAACGTGTTCATTGTTCTGAGACTCTATTATCTTTTGCAACTTGGGCGGGCGAGTTGTCATTTATTGGGCGTGCAAGCTGTCATTTTTAGCAATGCATGAGATTTCTCAATAAATTTCAATCAGCATTTAAACGCCTCAACTGATGCATATCATCCATTCATTCATAATTATTTTTTTCTTAAATTTTTTAAAAAATTGTTAAAGTTGGGTTTTCATTAACTAATAAAAATATTTAACTTCGTGTTTTTTACAATTGTAAATTTTCTCAAACATCATTACAATTCATTAACATTTTCTTCTTATAAATGCTCCTACCTGATTAATTAGCCTTTATGTATATTTTTATTACCTTCGGTACTGTAGCGTTTCGGCTAGAAATGCTAATTGGTTCAGGAAAAATTTAAATTCGAACAATTTCCAAAGTTTATTTATTTTATTTCCACAAATATATAAAGCACAATAAAGTTTTATTTTATTATAAGAATGAGAAGGAAGAACACACTAACTAAAAGGCAAACAAAGCAAGTTTTATATTAGAGAAAAGCAAAGTCAAAGTAGTGGCAAGTGTCTGGGAATGTTGATCGTTTAAACTGATAGGGGGAAATTGTTCAATAAAATTATTTATGGGATATTGATAAATTTTAAGGATAACTTCAATTTCGCAACGCGACAGTACATTCAATTAGAGAGAATACAGTACTGATTTTCGGTTTTGATATTTTCATGAAAACCTGAATCTTTGTAAAAATGACAAAAGTTCCCAATATTTAAGTTGAAGATTACAAAATTAATTTGGGGTTTACAAAATACTGAAGAATAAAAGGGTGTATAGTAGTTTATAATTTTTGAATTAAAATTTTTATATTGAATTATACGGTTATTTGTTTTAAAAAATTTTTCTTTCCCACAGAAAATTCTAAAATTTAAAAAAAAAATATAAAACAAAAAATGAACATGTTCAATTTGATTTTATTCTCTTATTTCGTCACAAACCAATTTCAAATTAAATTGACTGATGGAATGATGGAAGGATGGAGTCATTCAGATGGAAGTCAGTTTTAAAAAATATGTATATTGAACATTTGAATACAAATTGTTAAATTTTAATTTTTTTAGAAACTTTTATTTGTTCGAACAGAATCTGGTTTACCCCAAAAAAGACTCTAAGATTCTGATCAGATAAATAACCTGTCGCCGAATTTTTCCAAATTTTAACATCTGCCTTATTTATATGGCAAAGAAAGAAGATTTTGCTTGCCTTTCCTTGGGACTCTATACATATTTTACATTTTAATTTTTAAAATTAATTTAAAATTAAAAAAATTTAGATATAAGAGGAGAGCAAATTGAAAGTTCCTCACAAATAAATGTTCATGGACAACCACCTTTTTCATTTTCGCTCACTGAAATACATCTTCTTATTGACTTATTGGAAAATAAAATAAATATCAAAAATTTAATTTTCTATCCACTGACGGATTTAAAAACAATAATAGATTTTCATATAACAGACGAAGATTATACGAAAATTAAAAATGTAATTATTTTTATAATTTTTTAAAATTAAATTTTGTAAGGGAGATCCAGCTGGCTAGCATTTAAAACGCTTAGGCGGGGGTTTAAGATCTAAAAAGAGAGAAAGCAAAAGGAGAGCAAATTGAAAGTTCCTCGCAAGTAAATGAAGGAAGAATTTTGCCTCGCAAAAGTTCGCTACGGTAGCTCAGTGGGAGAGCATCTGTAAAAAAGGTGAGCGAACGCCTAGCAAGCACAGCAGCAAAGGTCGCAGGTTCGAATCTAAACTTTCGCCAAACTTTTCCAAACTCTTTCTATATAAAAATTTGTATTAGCGATTCAATTCTCTGACTATAATAGGGGAGATATGTCGTATGGCAGCAAAATCAGTTGTTGCTATCATTTGTTGTAATTGCCTCTGCGGAAGTAGAGGCAATTTGTAGCGAAGACCAGCACAAAAATAGTTAAATACCACAAAAATACCCAAAAATAGTTTTTTCAACGAAGTTTAACTTGGTCATATTTTGTCCAAATTCATCCAATACGCTGATTTTGATCTCATTCGAATTAAACTTGAAAAGCTCTTCAGAATGAGCCATCATTTGCTTTTTCGAATCTCATCAAAAATTTTTCACAGAAAATTTATTTTTTGAAAATTCCCCATCCCGAAAATCATTCCTTCCTAAGAAAAATACATTTTTCATCTGGACTTTTATAATTTTGAAAAATTCATTTCTTATTGAATTTATTTTAAAAAAATCCTTTTTGCCTAACTAAGCTATAAGGAAAATCCCCCGCCTTTACATTTAAGTAATATCACAGATAAATTTTTTTATTGCAAGGTAATTGATTACTTCAACGGAATGACAATGCATTATGAGTTTTCAAAAGCTTCTTATAAATTCACAGCAGTTATTGCTCTAATAGAATTTTGTAAAGGATATCTGGAAGAAGACCAACATGAAAGTTTATTGGAAACATGGGGATTAACAGATAGATTTGAAATAAATGGATATGGCAAAATTAGTAAACTGGATGATGCATTGGAAACTATCAGAAAGTTAGTAGACATTTGAACCTAAATCATTTGCAGCGCAGACATTCGAATCGCTCATTCGTTATGACAATAACGAAGTATTCCCGAAATTTATCCAATTCCTGAATTTTTTTGCCATGTTAACCATTTTGGGCTTTAAAATTTTCATTTACGGCTAAAAAATCTTTAAATTTTTTTTGGAGTGGAACCGCTTAAAAAAATTACAACTTTCATTTCAAAATCTCGGACCGGAGCCACAACTGGTCCAATACCCAAGTTTAAGTCTTTTTTACATAGACGTTACCCAGAGATTTAAAAACGTGAAATTTCTCTGAATACGAAATCGCGATCTCAGGTCTATTAATCAGATTCTTGATTTCGTACTTTGTTTATGGAAATCCAAATGTTTTATTACAAAAATGTATTTATTTATCATAACTTTGTTTAAAAGCGTAAAATATTATATCTTTGATACAAAAACATCATGTACCAAAGTTATGGTTTTTATGCCGCTGGAAATTGATATAAAGGTGTAGACTATAACTTAGGCAATAAGAAAATAACTCAGACTAAAATTTAAAATCAGAGAAATTTATCTGGGGCCGTATCATAAAAACGGGGTAGGTTTACCAGGTTCTTTGCTTGCGCCAAATAGACCCTGTCATTATAGCGAATATACTTGGCGTGAGCGGGTAGGGAAGAAGAAAAGAAGGGAGAACGGTTCTATTTAAATAGACGCGTCCCTTTTCTCTTTTCTTTTTCTTAAAAATGAGCAACTTTTTGTAAGAGAGCACTAAAAATCGAATTTTGAAGATAAATTTTTGAAACTTATATCAAAAAATAGAGCACATCCTGCTCTATCTAAAAATATTTTATTTGGAATTTTTAAGTCAGATTTGGATTTTTAAAGAATTTTTTAATAGCAGCGGGTAAGAGTTTAACCCTCATCCGATAAGGGTTAAAATCTTACCCGCTGCTCTACCGTAATTTTTCTCCTCTTCCCTATTTTTTGGCGCAAGGAATTTACGGCTTATTTCATTTTTGGGGGGAAAGTTCTGGGTTAACCCGTTACCTCGTTTTTATGATACGGCCCCTGATTACGAGATCATTTCGGGATCATGATATCCATCGAACTCAAACAATCTTTCATTTTTTGATTTGCATGGAAGTATGGTTCCTTATAGAGTTATGTCCCCAAATTTTTTGTTCGGTTGCAAATGTCTTTTAATTAAGGACGTACATTGATTCGATATTCCCTGGCAATTTATTAATTGAAAAGAATGTGTGGATTTATTTGCAACTTTCTGCCTTTGCTCGAAAGCTCATCCGTTCATTTTTTGAATTTTATGGAAGCGATCATGAAAAGTATTATGACAACTTGGTTGAATATTGTAATCGGTAAGTTTTATGTAAATTATACAATACAATTTAATGAGATTTCTTAGTATTGCTAAATGTTCTTTTGTTACGTTCCGGTTATTCCCCCTCCCTCCTTGTCTTCTTTTTTCCCCTTTCTCCAAGACAATACAAATGGTCAACTGAAGAAGCTGCAATACAATTTTTTACAATCAAAAAATTCTGAAAACAAAATTTATGCAATGGAAAGCAAGCTAGATGACTTTGTCACAAGCCTTTTCATGAATCTCTAGAAGGGATGTTTTCTTCTTGCCTTCCTCTTTTTCAAAAGCTAAATTATCCATCGCTGGTCTGTAAATCAACTTAAAATGATTTACGATTAATTTAGTACCCTCATTGGTTTATTTGTACAACTTAGATTATTAAGGAGGCTAAACAGTAAGAAGATTTGCTAAATATAAAAAATAAGTAAATGAAAAAATAATTGCATATGAAATATACATTTATTACTATTTACTTATTTTGATTAAAATATTATATTTTTAAGCAATAACGAAGGATTTTCTACAAAAAAACTTTCAATTTTCCAATACTTGAAGGACCATGATAATATTGAGGCTAATGTAAACAATGCGAATGTCCTTATGAAAAAATTGCAACATTTTCTGAGTAAGGAATTTTTATATAATGGGTAGACCCATAAAGAATGGTGGTCTATGCACAGAAATTTATTTTAATTTTTAAATAAAAAGTATTTCTCTGGCAATTTCTCTCTCAAATGATGATCTGATCAGATCAACCCTTTTAGGAAAAATGATCCTCACATGCAGAGCTTTCGATTGACATAAGATTTATTCGAAATGGATGAAACCCGAAAAAGTTATGGACCGGAAAAGAGCTCTGAGACTCTTTCGGCGAGACTCTTTTGGGGTTTTCCGAGATAAAATACAATTAATGGGGCCTGATTATGGTTGCAGAACCAGGGAAATCTTTTCAAATCCGGATCAGACAATAGCTACTCTTTATCATTTTGGATAAGTAATCAGAAACAAACTACACGGAGCCATACTCTACATAATTAAAAGTTAACACCCCTATATTATGTTAAAAAATAACCAATTTTGGTTAAAATGTCCATTATACTTGATTATATTAACTAAATATTTCTTGCTTATTTGTTAATTTTAATCGCAGATTTCATGTCTCTTAAAAATATTGAAGATTATCAACACAGTATAACACCTTCGGTGTCAATTTCCAAAGAAAATCATTGTATTGAAAATAATTGTGAATTTTTCAATGAACACACTCTTCAATACGAAGGTAAAGTATTATAAATTAAGGAATATAAATAACTAGAAGTTTCCAAAATATGCATGAAAATAGGAAAGGCTACCGGAATTTGAGGATCAGAAACTTGATAACTTTTTCTAGAATTTCTGTAAAAATGTTTTTGGGCCTAAAAAATAAAGCTTAAAATTAGGCTCATTTTAAAATAAAATTCATCAAAGTTATGGCCAATAATCTGATTCCGGCCAAATTCATTCGCTTTTGGCCAAACTTTACTTCATTGCCATACTTTTGATCAGTATCCTTTTATAGAAGTTATTAGCGAACACAGTTGGAAACCTCTATAAATAAAATGAATAACAATGAAGTAACAGATTACGGTGGGGCACCTTTCAGTGCCGCCGATTCCATGCCGCCAGTTCCGTGCCCGTTGTAAGGGAGCCAGTTCCGTGCCATAATTCATATTTCAAAGCAAACGCTTTAAATTTTATTAAAATTTGGATCAACCCCAGCAAAAAAGGGCGTTTCCATAATTTAATTAAAAATCATAGAAAAAAGTTTAATAAAATTTATTAAAAAATATTTTCAAAAAATAAATTAAAATATTTGTAACGGACAATCAACAAACTTGTAGATAAGTAAAATAAGTAAACAATCAAATTTCTTAAAATCTATTATTGGTTCATTTCATAATTTCGAGAAATACCCGTCAAAAAATCAATAAAAGTATTCGGCTGGAAATTAATCTGGCCATGTGTAATTTTCTGGCCATCTGTTAATCTGGCCATCTGTAATCTCGGACCAGATTAAGAAGTCGACAATCCGCGTCTCTGTATTTCTTAGCTTTAGGCGGCGGGTTCCTACCCAAGGTGAATTGTGCGTAGTCGGCATCCACGATCTTCTGCTCCCTTCTTAATGTGTCAATAAAACTTAATTAATTAAAATAGATTAACTTGTTGAAAAAAAGCAGGTGCAATTGAGAACGTCCCATCCATAAAGCAGTGTTGCATTTTGTGTGCCCAGCCAGCATAAGAGTCACGGCCGAATATTAGAATTCCTAAATTCCTATTAATTTAGAAATTTAATTTAGAAAATTTTTTCTATTAATTTAAAATTCCTTAAAAATTAGAATTATTGCATCAAACTTTGTTGGTGCCCATTTTCCTCATAAATGCCAGAATCATTAAGAAGAAATTGCTCTTCTCGCCCTTCAGATCGCACGTATACTTGGTAGGCTGGAGGAATCACAATTTGTTCAAGGCAAACAGGATTAGCCAGTGGTGCCTGCTCTTGTCGACGAACTCGCTTTATCATCTATTATTTAAAAAAATTTTAATTATAAAAATTTAAGTCAACCTTTTTTGTAGCATTTTTCGTCGGTATTTGTGCAAGAACAGGAGTCGGAATATTTTGAAGTTCGGCCGCTCTTATTGTTTAAGGTTGTTCTAGAGTCTCGAGAGCACGCCTCTCACTATTTGTGACAGTCATTAGCGCATGAGCACGCACCGGTCCATTCTCCAGGCATATGTGGTTGCCTACTTCCTTCAGTACTTGGTGGTCCAAATCTGTGTGGATTCGTCCGTACAGTTTATCCCTTGGCTGGCTTGAAACTCACATCGCCAGAAGAGTTTGCTCCCATCCTTGCTTGGTTTTTCAAAGACATACAAGTAACCGTTGTGCGGAATTTTTTGCCTATTAAGTTTAGTCAAAATTTGCGCCATCTTAAGTTATTTAAAAAATTATTCCTAAAGAAAAAGAAATTTTGGAAATGAAAAAGGAATAAATTTAAACATGTTTCATAGTTAAATTATGTATTGGTACGGAACTGGCTCCCTTACAACGGGCACGGAACTGGCGGCACGGAATCGGCAGGCACGGAACTGGGGTAGGCACGGAATGGTCCTAGTCCGACAGATTAAACTTTATGCGTTTAATTTTAATGATTAAATTTATTCAATTATTGTTAAAATTAAACTGTTTTTTACTAATTTTAAAGATATTGATAAACTTTTATCAAAAGCTCAGTGTAGCTTAATTGCCGAAGAAAGGAGAACTAAAGATGGATTAAAATCATTTTATATTTACTACAACGTCCTTGGATCACGAATTGGAAGAAAAGTGGAAAAATATATTATTAATCCATTTTTAACTCATGAACAAAACAAAGATTATGCTAAAACTAAATACATTAAAGAAAATGAGAAAATTCGTAATTATAATCTTTTTCTGCCACAAAAGCACAATGTAATTAGCAAATTGGTATGATTATTTTATTTATAGAAAAAAATTTAAATTATAAAGTATTCGAAAAAAGTTAATTTTTGTGAAAGGAAATTATGACGATATTCTAAATAGAGTTCAGCGGGATCGGGACCCTGGTTGTAAATCAGTATGTAGAAATTTTTCTGATTAATATCGTTTAAGTACAATGAATGGATCTAAAGTCACGGTTTTTAGATCATGATCGGTCGGACAGATCATGATGATCGGCTTTTCGAATAAAAAAGGGAAAAAATTTCGGTTTCTTCATTTTTTACAAAGAAATATTTAAAAAATATGTATATTTTTAAATAATTAATTAGGCTGGATATAATATTCGTCGCCATTAAAATACTTTGGTTGAATTTTAAGCTCTGCATACGGAAATGTTGGACATTTAACGTTAAAAATCTCTTTTCAGCTCCGCAGCCGAAAATTTTTTCAAAAACATACCACTCTAGTTGAAAAATTTATAAATTTTCAAAAATTATAAATTCAATTTTAAGTAGTATTGGGATTTGAGTAGTTTATAATCTATAAACTACTCAAGTTTATAGATTTCCTGTTTATAGGAATATTTTTCCCTGTTTATAATCTAATAAACCTAAATTTGTATTTGCAAATTTAACATTTGAAAAATCTAAAAATACTGCTTGAATGCTAATTTATTTTAAGATAACTGATTACTGTGAGTATTTGCGCAAATTAAAATCACGAAAAAGATATAGTATATTAGTTGATCAAATGAACGAGTTTGTGGATATTTGGGTGAGAGATAATGAAACTGCAAAAGAAATGGCATATCCTGGCCAAAGCAGAGGACATCAACTTCATGACACAAGTGATCAAAGTGGGGGATATCATCACTCACAATCAGGTGTTCGTGGCGGAGTATCTCAACCACAGAATAGTGGTCCGTATGATCCACGATTCATAGGTCAACAAAGTGTATCACATCAACATGAACCAGAATATGGAGTTGGTCACAGCGGAGCATCTCAATATGACCCACGATACAACTTTAGTATCGGACAATATCCTACTGGCACAGAACACGGAGGTTATGGTCAAGAATACGATTATAAAGAATACCCAGGACATGGCAGCGGGGGAAACCGGGATTACCATGGACGGCAATGAAAACATTCAAAAAGTATGCATCTAAATCATGTTTGACAGATTTTTAATTTTATAAAAAGAGCTCTCAAAGTTTAACAAAAAATCGATTTGGAAATTGAAATCATAGTTATTATTATAGTTTTTTCTAAATTTTTAGGCAAAAATAAATCAAATATTTAGAGCATATTTCTGTTTCAAATTAACAAGGTTTATTAAAATATAGGAAATAAATGGGCTGGAAGAATGTAATTTTTTGTTTGACAAAGGTTTTAAGGCTATGCAATTATAAATTAAATAAGAACATCAAGAATTATTATAATTTGAGAGCTCTTATTTAGATTATCTTTGATAAAAATAGAAAAATTTTAAATCAGGCAAAAAATTTAAATTAGAGATTAAATTAGAGATAATTTTTGTTTTATTCATTTTATGATTAATTTTAACAGCTAAATCCCTAAATGAGTAGAAAATTTTGTTAAACAGCCCGTTTTTTTAATTGGCCTTAAACTGGCCTTAAAGACTTTATCTCTAATTTAAATTTATTCTTTTTAGATTGCTACCATTCCTTCAATTGAAAAACAAGTTACTACAAGTTAAACAATTCTCTCCTTATTACACATGTATATAGTAAAAGTCCAGTATTTTATATGGACACAGTGTTCAAGAGGTCGATTTAGCGGTCTTGGTAGGAAACACTAAACAACCACTAAACACTTTTCCACCATTCTTTTTAAACAAATTCTGTCTTATGTTAGGTTAAATATATTACTTCTTAGATGGACCCACGGGGAACAGATTAAAGGGCTAGAATTTGAAAAATACACCCTTATACCCTAAGTTTAAGATCTGAATTAACAAGAAAAAATACAAGACTTGAATGTTGTCTTATCTCCAAAAAATATAAATATTAACATTTTAATATATAAACCTAAAAAAATTATAGGAAGATTAAATCTCAGTAAATTTACGGCAAGTAAAATTGTAGAATTTAAACGGTAGATTTTCAGGAGTTATTTATTTATTTTTAACCTAACATTTTTTAGTAAATTTTTCTATTTCTATCTATTCTAAAATTAGTTTAGCTTTATTTTCTGATATTTATCATTAAATTGTTTATTAAAACAAATGCCGATAAATTGAAGAAAATTGTTTTAAAGTTTATTTAAAGTTTTTTGTTTGAAATTTTTATCTCAATTACAAAAATGATTAGTAAGTTACTCTGAAATTTAATAAAATTATTGAGCCATAGCTAAAATTTTTATAAGCAAAAATTAGTAATTATTCAAAATCAAAATTTTTGACTCAACTTCTAATTTTATCAAAAGTCCGATTCCTAGAAAAAAAACAAATGACGTCGGTTATAAGGGAAGTAGGATTAAAGGCACTCGATACAAGGACATTAATTTGACATACTAATCAGAATGTTTCCCAAAATAAAAAAAATATTTGTAACGCTAGTTTGATTTTTAAAAAAACAGAATTATATAACAACCTGATAAGCAAATAAAAGAAAAGAAGGGACGAGATCCCACGCGGAATTTTGCATGATATAAAAAATAAATATGGGTGCGTGATCCTGAACCGATATCTAATTTGTGGTATTCACGTGATTACGAAATACGATAAAAAATTTTTAGAAATGCGAAAATATTTTCCAACATTTTAGTTAAATTTTCCAGATGATTTACCAGAAATAAAATCTAAAATTTTCTCTAATGGGCAGAGAACTAAGAAAAATGCTGAAAATATGAAAATCGATTTGTATCACCTTAGGTGAGTCGAAATTAATTAGAATTTAATTTCCAAAATCGAATTTAATTTTGAAACGTTAGAGGGAATTTATTTTATTCGAATGCTTATAAATAAATTTATGAATTTCCATCAAAACAATGATTTTTACAAGTGTATCATTTTAATTATTATGGAACGAATGAGTATTTTATATTTGGATATTTTTTTTTCAAAATCAGGGAAATTTCGATAGAGAAATATTTAGATGCTTACAATTGTTTGGAAATTAAGTCACCCATTTTTAAAATTAATTGAGCACTGAACTAGATGTGGTATCCAGCTAATTTCATAATATTGATAATAATTTATTATCTGATTTTTATCAAAAAAGGTAAATTGATTTGAGTAAAAAGTCGGGCTGCGGGTTTTCAAATTTTCCATTTTCGGAGTGAGAAAAAGTCCGGTATCGGGTATATGAAGTTAATCTAAATTTATTGTTTAGGCTTTGATTAACGATAACATCCAATTTATAATTTTTAAGTTGGCAATAGAGGGCAAGACAATTTTTCCGATGATCAAGCCTCTCATGCTAGTGGCCAAAATTTAAAGAGAAATAATACCAACAAAAAAATTAGAAGTTTTAAATTTATACTTTATCTAAATCAATAAAAAATCTAAATATCTAATACCATTAATTTAATGGTAAGGAAATCATAAGAAAATTCTAGCGTTAACAGAAAGGAATTTAGGAGGTATTTGTTAGGTAAGCCACGACGTAGCGCGAGGCCAAGGTACCGCCGGCCTATAACTCTGCTAAAAATTATCGATCCCGGAGGTTTGATCTGATGCAATCATCAAGGCGCCCCGGGGCTCGATAGAAGAAAGTTATAAGCTGGCGGTACCTTGGCCTGTACAAATTAGATCTACAAAACTACATTTTCTTAGGGAGGAATTGTTGTTTATATCTAATTTGCTCAGGTCCATTTCCCCTATTTGTTATATATCCGCCTCCAAGTAAAAGTATGAATGTAATGAAGCTATGGGATCAGGGATGAGCGCAAGAGACATTTTCAAAAAACGCAAAATTTTGTAATTTATAAACCCGAAAGGGGAAAATTTTTGCCTAATTTAATTAAATTTCCTTCTTTTGAATATTTTTTACCAAAATTTCCATCGTTACCAAAATTTCCATCGTCTTCCAAATTAACGCAAAACGCAACACAAGGCCAAAATTTAGCGCAAATAACGCATTGCGCTCATCCCTGTATGGGATATATAGAATTTATATGCTGAAATTTATAAAAAATAGGGAATTGAAAGAAATACTAATAAGGAGAAAAGAGTACAGGAAGAAATTTAGATTAGGTATATAATCAAAATAAATTCGAAGAATATTCGAAAAATATAAGAGTTACTCTCATGATGCCCCAAAATTTAGCTCGTAATTTTCCATCATTGTGGTCCACCGTAACCATGATATTGTCCTCCATATCCATAAGGATTATGTCCATGACCACCGATATTCATTCCATGTCCACCAACAGCTCCATAATTTCCTGCTTAATTATAAAAAAGTAGATTTTCTTAATAATCCTAAAATATTTATTAAAATTCATTTTAGCTAGGCGAATATTACTTTAATTATTATTAAAAAATAAAAACATGGGATCATTAAAATTATCAACATTTCCAATTATCAACCTTGAAGAATTGAAATTATAAAACTATTTTTCACCTTCATGTCCACCTTGATGAGATAATTGTACTTCTTGAGCAGCATATAGACTATATTCATTTATAGCTTAAAAGATTAAAAATGTATTAAATTTAGAAATTAATCATTTAGAAATTAATCATTTAATTCAAAACAAGCAATGTCTTAATTAAAATTCTCCCTTATATACATTTATACATTTATACAATAGAAAATATTTTAAATGAATATATAAATTTTATATATTCATTTAAAATATTTTCTATTGACTTTCACCTTGACTTATTATTCGTAACTAAGGTTGTCGGTTCTGGACCGAATCGTACCGAAGAACAGAGGATTTTCGGTTCGGTTTCGGTTAAGCGAAGAATTTCATAGAACCGACAACCCTCTTCGTGACAACATATATGTAAGTGTTCAACCCTTTTTGTCTTTTTTTATTTTTGAATAAAAAAAAATTCCACTTTAAATATACCCAATCTGTTACTTTGTTTATACTCAAATAGCTTAAAAATTAGTTAATTTAAAATAAATAAAAACTGGTTCTTAAATTGAAAATATATTTAATTAATTAAAATTTTATTTATTACCATCTGTTATATCAATTAACCATATATAGTTTATCAAATAATTATTTTTAACGTCTATAGCAATATTGAATTCTGATGGGAACATTACATAGATTATATCTCTATATGTACTTTTATCCATTATTTTTCCCCATTTAAGTGGTATTCCTGATAAAATTAAATTAGCATGATGATATTCCGCAATTAAAGTTTCACTATTAAATTTTAAATATTTTTAAAAAATTATGGAAAAAAACTTTAAAATTGTTGTAATATTAAATTGTTGTAATTGGCCAGAAGCCTTCCAATATTCATAGTTTTTAATAAATGCACCGATGAGCATTCGAGTGAACAGAATTAAATTCCAAACAATATAAGCATTTCTGTCAGAATTTAGAAAACTATTCAATTCCATAGAAACGTAGGTAAAATCAAGTTGTTTAGCACTAAATAATAAATAAAAAAATAAGACAATGATAGAACTAAAGAATTGTTTTAGGATCAGTTAAACTAAGTCGGTATTACCATAACCTTGCAAACAAAAAATGAGTAAAAAATGGTGGGAAATGTTCCAATATCCACCAATTTCAATTCTTTATTAATAAATAGCTTGTCATTTTAGAGAAAACCTGTTCCGATAACCGTCAATTAGAATTGGTTTGTCAATTTCCAATCAACATTTTCCTATCTCAATTAGTAAGAATGCTATCCTACATTCTGGGGCTCATTAGATTTGTGTCATATCTCTGATATGACATGTCGGGACTTGGAGTCGGAAATTTGGGATGATTTGTGCAAGATGTTTTTTTTCAGATATATAACACAATTCTAATAGGCACCTGGCGATATTATTGCAGATAAAAATGGCAAACCAATTCTCCAATTAATGGGTAGCTATTCTCAAAAATAGCTTATTGACGCTAGAATTCTGTAAAATGGAGGATATTATAATATCCCATTTCTCCCTTCTAATCGGTTAAATAAAGATTATTTTAATTAATTTATAATTTTAATAGTCTAATTATATTACTTCATATTTTCAACAGATCTCATAGCATCTTTATATATTATATCTATGTCAGTACTTGTATATTCCTTTTTAAGAATATAATGTTTAATCAGTAGTTCTTTGAATTCAACTGGATTTTCAATAAGCATTCTATCCAAAACTTTTAATATTTCTTGTTTTTTTATTTTACAAATTTCTTCTGCTTCGTCAAATTTAGTTTTATAATAATTAATTACCTTTAATAAAAATTATAATTAAAGTTTAAAGTCACAAAAATTCTGACTTGTCTTAAAAATAATTTATTAAATTTTAAATAAGCATCAGTATTTAATAAATAAATTACTAAATAAATAAATTAATATAATATAAATTATATTAAGTAAATATACAAACATAAATTAATTTATCTGTCATGCTGGAGTAAGGTCCAGATTGTTGAAATAAGGTCCTAGGATTTGCTTCAAGAAAATAACTCAAAAGCTGTTTCAAATTAAAATTTGGATATTTATATTCAATTTCCTGTTCAAATTTTAGTAATTTACGAATTAAAATTGACAATTCGGTGAGAGAAAATTCCACTCCTTTATTGTTAGGAATTGGTTGGTTTTGAGTTTGGACTATTCCTTTTCCTTTTCGGTCGGTGCTTTCGTCTTGATGATAACCTCCTTTTTGTTATTTATTATTTTAATTAAGTTTAAAAAATAATTTTTCAAAAGTACAAACCTTCTCTTGGAATTTTGAACATTCCACTAGTTAATTGAAAATAAACATTGTTTATTACAAAAAATGTCAATAAAAACATAAATAAATTCATTTTTAATCGACTTTTGAGTGTTTAATTTTTTAATTTTGAAAGAGAAAATTTTTTTAAATGAATGATAGCGTTTGAATGCCTTAGAATGTTACTTTTAAATGATTTGTAAAAAGGCATCGCCTTCCCCAAAATTTTTACTTCTCTAACCATTGCAGAATATGAAAATCCTATAAAATGCAATTTTACAATTTTTTGTATAATATTTTTTTAATTTTTTTCTATAATTTTTTATAAATTACATCGCGCATATTGCCTCTATCTATATTACCCTATACATTATTCTTTGACAAATGGCAAAATCAGTTGACTTTATTGATTTAAATTTAATAGATGCAAAATTAATAAAGAATTTTTTTTTAAATTAATTTAAATAATTTAATTAATTTATTTAAATTAATTAATTTAAATAAATTCATTAATAACTTAATAATAAATTAATTTAATAAATTAATTAATTTAAATAATTTAATGAAGTTATTTAAATTAATTAATTTAAATAAATTCATTAATAACTTAATAATAAATTAATTTAAATAAATTAATTAAAATAAATTAATTAATTTAAATATGAATTCCAAGGGAATATGGTCTCTGTAAATTTCACAGACAAATTAATTTTAAATAACGAACAGATTGTTGTGTTGAGTTTGCCATAAAAGCAGGGCTTATGATAGCATAAAAGCCATTGTTATTGTCATTCTAGTCAGATCATAATTAGCCTAGCTATCCCTGATCTCCTTAGTCTGCTCCTAGCTCTTTTCCACCTTCTGGTTTAAGGGATCTGCTTCATTATTGATGAAGCAGAACAAGGGGTAAAGAAAGTTGAATTATGTAAGAAGTACGACCTTGCAAGAAGAAGTAGACCTCTCTCAGTACGACCTCAAGAAGTATGACCTCTCTCAAACGAAAATCACAGATTTTTTTCATTGAATATCATAATTCATAAAAAGTTTTTGTCCATTTTATGCAGTAAAATCTCATATCAACTTTGCATAATCATTTTTCTTAAGTCATTTTTCTTGATTTAACGAACATTTCGATTTAACGAACTTTTACTCCGGTCCCTTCAAGTTCGTTATATCGAGAGTCGACTGTATATTAAAGGTAAGCAATCATAAAAAAATTTGCGGTAATAAAAATTTTGGACCTGTTTATACCCCAACGAACCGCGAGACCAATGTACTTTTCAAAATTTTTCTGGGACGCCTTGGTATTCTTCGATGCAATTTCAATAATTTTGAACAAGGTTATAGGCGTGCGGTACGCGAGCCTGGGGAATTGTTGATTAGATCTAATTTTTACAGGCTCATGTCCCTCTATTTGTTATATATCCTCAATATAATGAAGCTATAAGATATTTATATGCTTAAATTTGTAAGAACGAATTAAAAGAAATACTAAATAGGAGAAAAGAGTACAAGAGGAAATTTAGGTTATACAATAAAATAAATTCTAAGAAAATTTGAAAATTATAATAGTTGCTCTCAGATCTATCTCGAAATTTTCCATCATTGTGGTCCACTATAACCATAGTAATATCCTCAATATCCATAAGACATATTTCCTTAAAAACCGGGATTTACTCCATATCCACCAAAAGCTCCATAGTTGACTGCTTAATTTTAGAAAATTATTTTCTTAATAATTCTAAAAATTTTATTGAAAGTAAAATTCTTTTAAAATGAAGTGAGCACCAGTGATGGTGCTCACTTCATGTGCCCTGCCGTGATGGGCCCTGCCGCATTTTAAAAAGCGGTAGAAGAAGACGGAAGCGGAAGGGTCAAAAAAAGGCGGAATGATCCCAGAACACTAATTATTATTAAAAAATGAAATCTTGCCATCAATAAAATTATCCACTATCCTAGTTATCAACCTCGAAGAATTGAGATTGTAAAAATTAAGGTACTTTTTTAATATCCCGCCCCCTCCCTATTTGAGTCTCAGAAACAATCTTTTCCTTTCTGTCAATCAAAAGGGAAGAGATTCCTTTTCCTGTCAATCAAACGGAATGATGAGCTCACAATGGTCAAACTTCAATTTAAAATTACAGGTTTCTCCAAAAACTTTTTTCTGGTTTCAGTACGATACTTCAGCATTTCGGGACCTATGGCCACATGGTCATGTTACATGCGTCCGCCTAATCATTCAAATTTTGGCTTTATTTATAAAAAAATTTCTAATTTATTTTGTACAGGGAGCCAAAATTTGAACGTTTAGGCTGACGTTGAATGAATATGTAACAAGACCATCGCATGTAATAAGACCAACTGTCCATAGGTCCCGAAATGCTGAAGTATTGCCTAAATACTGAAATAATTTTGAAAAAAGTCAGATTCCCGTTGCATTTGTCCTATCCTTTATCATCTTTATTTTTGATTGACAGGAATCTCTCCTTCCCTTTTGATTGACAGAAAGGAAAAGTTTAATTCTGATACTCAAATAGGGACGGGGCGGGATATTAAAAATTAACAATGTAAAAGATTTTTTGGTTAAACTAGTTTTCACCTTCATGTCCTCCTTGATGAGATGATGATTGTCCTGCTTGAGCGCCATTTTGATAATATTCAATGATAGCTTAAAAGTTAAAAGTATAAAATTTAAAAGAATAAAAATTTAATTTAAATCTTTTATTTTACAATTGTTGTTAATCGAATAAATAAAATTAAATTAAAATTCGGATATTCAATGATCTTGAAACTTATTATGATAATTAAAGACTGGCCCCTAAATTGAAAAATATTTTTAATAAATTAAAATTAATTCTTATATAATTACCATCTGTTATATTAATTAACCATATATAGTTTATCAAATAATTGTTTTCAATGTCTATAATAATATTGAATTTTGGTGGGAACATTTCACCGAGTATATCACTATATGTACTTTTATTCATTATTTCTCCCCATTTAAGCGCTATTCCTGATAAAATTGATGTAGCATTTTCATAGTTCTCAATTGGAATTCCACTATTAAATAATTAATTTTTAAATATTTTAAATGAAAAAATATTTAAAAAACTTCAAAATAGGTGGAACATGCTGGCCAAAAGCCGTCCAATTTTTATAGTTATAAATAAATAAAATGATGAGCTTTCGAGTGAAAAGAATTAAATTCCAAACAATATAAGCATTTCTGTCAGAATTTAGAAAACTATTCAATTCCATAGAAACGTAGGTAAAATCAAGTTGTTTAGCACTAAATAATAAAAAAATAAGACAATGAATATAACAATGTTTTTGGGGGTGGTGGCATTCAGGGCTGAGCGTCATAACGTTTTGGCGTGACGTTTTGGCGTTATTTTTCATGGCGTTTGGCGTGATTTTGCGATTTTAGCGCGCCAAAACGCCATTATTTTACACCCCTAAAGATTAAAAATTTTACTTATATATATTTTAAAGCTTGACAAATATTTTTTAATTTTTATAGAGGCATGCTTGTTTTTATTTGTTTTTATTATGTATTATCTTTATAAAATTTTTGGCGTTTTGGCGTTTGGCGTTGTTTTTCATTGCGTTTTGGCGTTTGGCGCATTTTAGAAAAGTGGCGAAATGGCGTTTGGCGCGCCACGCGAAAATATTGGCGCACAGCCCTGGTGGCATTAGTAACTACCTTGTCATGACCAGAAAAATGTTTTTAGATAAATGGTGGAAATGACGGTTTAATGTTCGAATGTCCGCCAATTTCCCTTCTTTTCAATGCTGTTTGATGAAGATGTTATCAAATGTCGTGTCATTTTCGAGAAAAATGGCAATCGATGTTAATATTTTCCAATTTCAATTTATTTGATTGCCATCTTACCTTTCTGTCGATAGTATTACAGAAAAACTGGCAATTGAAACATATTAATAGATATTGGAACAAGCATTTGTCATAAATGGCGAATTGGAAAATGGCGGAGATTTGAACACCCCCCCCCAACCAAGTTAAATAGAGATGTTTTTAATTAATTTATAATTTTAGATATTTATAAGTATATTACTTCATATTTTTAACAATTCTCGTAGCTTTTCTATAAATCAGAACTGCTTTAGTATTTGGATTTACTTCTTTCAGAATAGAATGTTCAATCAGCTGATTTTTGAATTCAACTGATTCCTTAGGTATTGTTTCCAAACCTTTCAATATTTCTTGTTTTTTTATTTTACAAACTTTTTCTGCTTCGTCAAATTTAGTTTTATAATAATTAATTACCTTTAAGAAACATTTTTATTAAAATTTAAAGAAATCTGACTTTTGTTTTAAAAATAATTTTTTAAATTTTAAATTTGCATCATGTATTTTAAAGATAGATTACTAAATAAATTACATGAATTAATTTATTTGACATATTGATGTAAGGTTCAAATTGATGAAGATTTGTAAAAATAAAATAAGTCATAAGTTGGTATAAATCAAGATTTGGATTATTAAGAATAATGCCCTCTTTAAATTTCAGCAATATACGAATTAAAATTGACAATTCGGTGAGAGAAAATTCCACTCCATTATTGTTAGGCATTGTTGACATTTGTTGGTGTTGGTTGTTGTTTTCAGTTTGGACTTTTCCCTTTCCTTTTGAATTGGAGCTTCCTTCAATATTTTGATGTCCGTATTGGTCTTAATATTTTATTTTTAAATTAAAATTTAAAAACAAACTTCCTTCATGACCAAACATTCCATTGGTTAAAAGGAATCCAAAACTGTCAGGCATTTGTTGTTTTTCAGTTTGGACTATTCCCTTTCCTTTTCGGTCGGTGCTTTCGTCTTGATGATAACCTCCTTTTTGTTATTTATTATTTTAATTAAGTTTAAAAAAAAGAATTTTTCAAAAGTACAAACCTTCTCTTGGAATTTTGAACATTCCACTAGTTAATTGAAAATAAACATTGTTTATCACAAAAAATGTCAATAAAAAAATAAATAAATTCATTTTTGTTTTTAATTGACTTTTGTTGTTAAATTTTTTTTAATTTTGAAAGAGAAAATTTTTTTAAATGAATGATAGCGTTTGAATGCCTTCGAATGTTAAATGATTTGTAAAAAGGCATCGCCTCCCTTACAATTTTTATTTCTCTAACCAATGCCTATAAAATTCAATTTCACAACTTTTTGTATAATATTTTTTAATTTTTTTTCTATAATTTTTTATAAATTACATATCGCTCTATCTATATTACCCTAGACATTATTCTTTGACAAATGGCAACATCCGTTGATTTTATTGATTTAAAATTAATAAATTTATTAAATTTATTAATTAATAAAGAATTTATTTTAAATTAATTTAAATAAATTAAATATGAATTCTAAGGGAATATGGTCTCTGTTCACAGACAATTTTAAACAAGGAACAGAATGTGTGTTTGAGTGTTGTCATAAAAGCAGGGCTTATGATAGCATAAAAACCTCGGGGTTATTTTCATTCAGTCAGATCTCTAGCAGGGATGTTGCAAACAGATTTTTAATAAGCGGAAGGTTGAAGCGGAATGGTCAAAAAAACGAAATTCTGCGGAAGGCGGAAGCGGAAGAATCAACATCCCTGATCTCTAGCTATCCCTCCTGATCTCCTTCGTCTTCTCCTAGCCAATTTCCACCTCGCTGTTTTTGTTATTATCCTTGTTATTTTGGATCCCATCAAAAAGATTATTCAAGTACCTGATTTTTAAAAACTATACTAAGTTTAGTCCTCCTGTTTTATTAATATTTTGCGTGATAGAAATTAAAAATCAGTTTCCGGTGAATGGGAGTGCGAAAGAAGTGTAAGAAAATCAAATGGAATTCAGGAGTATTTGGCTATTCTAACTAGAGATCGGAATTTTGTATCGGTCTCTATTCCGTACCGTACTACCGAAAAATACCGATACCGATAAATACCAAAATTTTATCGGTCGGTATTCCGTACTGTACTACCGATACGGAATACCGATAAATACCGAAAAATACCGCGGTAGTACGGTACAGTCCGGACTCTAATTCTAACAACATTGCCTCTCCTTTCTAAAAATTGGTGGGTCGAAAAATTTTTAAATACAGTCGAATCTCTCTACTGTGGCACCCCCTCCCGTGTCCTTTCCTTGGCGTGTCACAAAGAAACTCATTTGGCTGGCCGCAGTTAAAATTGTTCTACGCAAAATTTCCCTCCTGTGTCACTTCTATGATGTGTCACTTTCTCTAATATATCACACGGAGCCGGTCCCTACAAGCAAAAGTGACCTTCCCTCATAGATCACCCAATAAATTTAGCAGCAATAAATTGAAATTTTCAATCATAAAAATTTTTTGGCGTTTTTTTTGGCGTTATTTGAAATTTTTTTCTCCAAATACTAAAGCAGAATCTCAATTTTTTTCAGGGTCGAAACAAGTAAATGAAGAGGACAATGATTATTATTCGAAGATAGAGCCAAAAACTTAAAGCAAAAAACAATTTTTGATTATTTTTCGCTAAATAAATAAAATTTTTAATGGAAATCTCTCTGTTGTGTCACACCTATCTTTCTTGGTCTTTTTCTCTCTCTCATGTGTCATTCCCTTCCTGTGTCACCTTCTCTAATGTGTCAGCACAACTCGGTCCCGAGGGGTGACACAGTAGAGAGATTCGACTGTATTTCTTTTTATTATTACTCCCCCACGGGTTTGAAGCAGTGAGGCATTAAATTCCGTCTGACTTTTTTACTCTCGTTCTCTTCCCTACCACTCACTGTTTATGAATTGCGATTTTTAATTTTATATATATATATTTTTTAATTTCTCTTTGAAGCAAACCCGCTCATTCAATAAAATTATACAAATTTACAATCAGTTGACATAGTCAGTCTGGCATGTGAATTTGTATATTTATTGAATAAACGGGGTTGCTTCAAAGAAAAAATTGAAAAATTTTATATAAAAAATTAAAAATCGCGATTCACCTGCAGAGAGTGATAGGGAAAAGAAAAGAGTAAAAAAATTCACGAGTGCTTTTCAATTCTATAAAGGCGGGCGGCGTGAAGAAATTTTTGCTTTTTAAGGCACTTACTTAAAGGCATGCTTAAGGCAAATAAATAAAAGCGATTCCCCTCACTCTTTTTCAATTTGAAAATTAACATTCCAAAGATTTTTAAAAAAATGAAATCATTCCTTTTGTTTTTATTAATATTTTGTCTTTCAAATGAATTGGCCAATGGAGCGCGTCTTAATAAAAGGAGTTTGTTTATATTTTTTAAATTAAATTTTTAAATATTAAGAAAAAGGAGGTAATCAAAATATGGAAGATGCTTCTAGCTCAAGAAGAAAGGAAAATTCTCCAGCTGTCCAACATAAACCTCCAGCGCGTAATTTTCCTCAACTTGAATTTTCTCTCGTCGAAATAACTGTTTTAACTCATATAATGCTTAATCTTAAAATTGAGGATTTCACAAATAATCCCGACAAAGATTTGCTTGGATTTCTCAGAGTGCTTGGAAATTCTTATCTTTTTAGTATTCCACCTTACACTGCAACATTAAATAAATTGGAAAATGTATAATTTTGTTTAATATATTTTATTTTGAATGAATATAGGTTTAATTACCGTATTTACTCAAATAATTACCCTGGGTAATTATTTTTTCAACCTCTCGCTGGAGAGGGTAATTATTAGGGAGGGGGTAATTATTTGAGTTTATTTTGGATAGGGTAATTACCCCTAATTGTTAGGGGGTAATTATTTTTCAACCTTTCGCTGGAGGGTGTAATTATTAGGGAGGGGGTAATTATTTGAGTTTATTTTGGATAGGGTAATTACCCCTAATTGTTAGGGGGTAATTATTTTTTAACCTTTCGCTGGAGGGTGTAATTATTAGGGAGGGGGTAATTATTTGAGGGAGGGTAATTATTTGAGTAAATAATTAGACCATATGCACACCATTTAGCA
The DNA here is from genome assembly GCA_000172435.1 of Meloidogyne hapla. NCBI lineage: Eukaryota > Metazoa > Nematoda > Chromadorea > Rhabditida > Meloidogynidae > Meloidogyne > Meloidogyne hapla. The sequence continues at coordinate 41,043 of ABLG01000623.1, forward strand.
AACATTTAAAAATATAAGAAAATTTAATTACCAAAATTTTACTGGATCCTGCCCCTCACGATTTTTTGCGGGTTTATCTATTAACCAGGATTATATTCCTCTACATCTCAACCAGGGTTGTTTCGGCTACTCAAAACCGAATATGTATTGATTTAAAAATTGCTAAGAAATATTTTTAATTAACAATTAAATTATTTCAATAATATTTTAAAAATAATTTTGTTCAATTTAAAAGGTAATTGAATATTATAAAAATGAACAAGAAAAGATATACAATTTAGAACAACAACATATCTATGAAAATTCTGATGCTAATAAGAAAAGAGAAATTATTAAAAAAAGATTGACTGAAATAGGCAAAACAATGATTGCCGAGAAATTTAAGGAAAAACTAAAAGTCTTTGTTAAAATACCGAAAGGTATTGTGAAAACGGATGATGTGATAAATCATGTAATGACAAAAACAAAGTAATATTTATAATATTATACGACTATTTTAGAAAAAAAAAACGAAAAAGCTGTTCTGTCTAAAAATGAGGGTTTGGAAATTTACACTTAGGTAACTTCGACTGATAAGTGATTGTAGTTATAACCGGAGTCAATTTATATTAAAAATTAAACGGCCGTATCTTGTGGCATTTTTAATGTTTTTTACCTCCAAAGTTGAAATAAAGTTGTTCAAAAAATTAAACTGGGTATTGGACTTTTAGTGGCTCTGAGCTTAAGTTCAGTCCAAAACATGTAGCCATAAACAGCTCTTTATATAAAATTTAGAGACGTTGATCTTGATGCAATTTACAACGGTTTTTGTAAAGAATTAAATAATTCTGAAAAGAATATTTTTGTTGTTTGGAATTTATTTTATTTTATGCGAATGCTTATAAATCAATTTGCAGCCTTTCATGAAAGCTATGATTATTATAATTGTATTTATAATTATCTTTTGGAGCGTGGAATATATGTGTAATAATTTTTAATATTTTGATAAAAAATTTTTTTTCAAAAATAGGGAAATTTCGATTGAGAAATATTTTGATGCTTACAATAAATTGGAAACTCAAGCAAACATTTTTAAGCCTTATTTGAGCACTGAAATAAATGCAGAACAAAATATGTATCCGGCTATTTTCTCTCATTCTATTGATAATAATTTATATATTTATTTGGATTTTACTTTTATTAAACAAGGTAAATTGATTTAATACTTTAATGATATTTTGGCCGAAATTTACGGAAAAATATCCGCAAATTTCAAACAGCAAGGATTACCAAATTAATCTGTCCTCATTGTCCCTAATATCGAGAATTAATTTAAAATTAATTTATTTTTCTCACATTTGTCGCGACTATCGCGAATTGACTCCTGCCAGCTATAAGATTGAAAGGAAAAATATCCCAGAAGGTGGTGGGATAGCCTAATGGATAAGGCAGCGGACTACAACACCCAACGGGGCCCCCCAACAGCAGCAAGGTTCGACCCCCATCCCACCCAATCTTTTAGCGAAGAGACTTTTCGCTACACTATTTGATACACTATTTTTCAAAAAAAGGTTGTACAGATATAGCTTTTGCCTATTAAAATAATTAAGATATTAAGCATTATTTCATTTATTAAGAATTTATTTTTTATGATTTGAATTAACATATCTCACTACCTTAATTAATTACCCTGGGTAATATTGTTCTCTTGGACGGATAAGGGGGATAAGTAATCGAGGGAAGACAATTAATCGAGTAACTGTAATATATTAAATTTATGATTTTTAAGCTGGAAACGGAGGACAAAACATTATCGTTGAAGATCAAATCTCTCATGTTAGTGGCCAGAATTTTGATTATGGAGGTCACAATTCTTCTGATGGAAGTCAAGACTTTTTTCAGTTTATTAAGAATTTATTTTTTATGAAACAAATAAGTCCGCTCACTATATTAAATTTTTAAGCTGGCAATGGAGCAAATGGATGGCAAATAAATGCGTCTGAAGATCATTCCTCTCATGCTAGTTGCCAGAACTTTTTTTATTCAAGTCAAAATTCTTTTGACGGAAGTCAAGACAATTAAAATGACACTGAAGAAAGTGATTGAGACTTTATGAGTTGGGGATATTTTAAAAATATTTTGAATAGTTTTTAAAGATTTATTTAAACTTCACCGACGAAAAAACCTCCTTGGGAATTATTTTGTGAAATTTCCTATTTACTAATTGTTATACTTTAAATTTTGCTTTGTTTTTGTTTGTTTTATTCTTTCTCTCTTTTCATAGAATTTCTATCTGTTTATTTTTAGAGTTTAAATTTTAGTAAATTTTCTTTTATTTTTATCCAGTTTTCCATAAATCTGATATTATTTCTATTATCTTTAATTTTTTATTTATCATTATTAATTAAATTTATTCAAACTCCAAAGGATATACAATATACCGCTGAAATGGAGAGGAAAAAAAATTACAAATATATGTGAAAAATGTTGAATTATTTTGTCGGTTAGGCATGTTCTTCTACATTTTAGATAATATAAGATAAAAAGAGAATTTTAGAAAAATTATAATCATAGTACATTTAAAACAATTTATGAAAATTAAACAAAAAAAAATAAATAGAAATAAATAAAATAAAAAGAGAATTTTAGAAAAATTATAATCATAGTACATTTAAAACAATTTATGAAAATTAAACAAAAAAAAATAAATAGAAATAAATAAAATAAAAAGAGAATTTTAGAAAAATTATAATCATAGTACATTTAAAACAATTTATGAAAATTAAACAAAAAAAAATAAATAGAAATAAATAAAATAAAAAGAGAATTTTAGAAAAATTATAATCATAGTACATTTAAAACAATTTATGAAAATTAAACAAAAAAAAATAAATAGAAATAAATAAAATAAAAAGAGAATTTTAGAAAAATTATAATCATAGTACATTTAAAACAATTTATGAAAATTAAACAAAAAAAAATAAATAGAAATAAATAAAATAAAAAGAGAATTTTAGAAAAATTATAATCATAGTACATTTAAAACAATTTA
>ABLG01000622.1:0-57350 GCA_000172435.1 Meloidogyne hapla
TACTAAAATTACTATATTCTTTATTTTTCATCTTTTATTATAACATATTAGCAGTATTATAGTTATAACATCTTTTTAGAATGGTTTTTGGGGGATTTGTTCTGTCAAAATGGCGCCTTTAACCACTTGACTTGAAGAGAGCCTCGGTTGAGTCTAGACTTATAACTCAAGTTAGAATTGGTTAGAATCAAGTTAGATTCTGGTGCCATTCGATAGAGGAATGAATTTTCTATAAAATTTCAAAAAATCAGAATTTCTGATCTTAACAGAAAAAAGTTCTGATCAAAAAACTAACGTTTTCAAGCAAAAGAGAAGGTCTTTGGGAACTTTTTTGCCAATAACTTTTTTCCTAGCTTTTAAAAAATTTTATTTCTTCTTTATTATTGTAGAGAATTTAATTCTCTATCGAATGATACCAAAAACTCATAAAAAGGTTGATTTTTTACAGAGTTATTAAGGCTCGAGGACACCCTTTCTTTACTCAAATAATGTCCCACTTTAATGTCCCATTTTGTGACAAATAAAGGGAAAGTCAAAAGATAAAAAAGAATACAAAAGCGTTAATATATTCGAGAAATAAGATGGAAAAGGCTTAAAAGATGGCTAAACGCAAATTACACGAAAATGTGTAAAGAATGGGCGGGGGAATAAAAAAATAAAGGGATAAAAGTGGAAAATTTGAGATGTTGGCTTAAGATTTTTGATGTCTTTTTACTCTTGTAATTGGGATATTATTGGATATTATTCAATATTAGAAAAGGCTATAACAAGTCGGAAACAGGTAAAAAAGACTTATTTTTTTATTATTATTTTTTTCATATTTTACTTAATATGAATTATTTGATTTTCATATTTTTTTTACTAAAATTTAAATTTTTATGTTGATACAAATTATATGACAAGAAATATCATATCAGTTAAATAATATTATGCTAAAAACCGATAAAATCTAATAAAACCGTTTAATACCCGCCTTTAGTCATAATTATGAAAGGGGAAATATTAATCTCCCCCAAGAAGCAATAAAGAGTCACTCATTTCACTTAATTTTAATAGGATTTAAGGCACAAGCTTCTAAGCACAGGTTAAGAATAATAGACAAATTAAGGGATAATTAGGAGAAATATTTTTATAATAAATATTATACCGTAATCCTATTTATTAAATGTTGTGTCGTCCATAAGAGAGAGTTTGAGAGAGTTAGAGAGATTTTGAATTTCCTTGATAAAATCAGAGGAAATTGAGAGATCTTTAAGTAAATAATTTTGAAAATATTTTAAACAATACTGTCCAATATTGTATCGAATGAAGCAAAAAAAGCCTTAAATATTTTTTTTTGGCATTTGAATATTTTTTCAATTTTTGTTAAGGAATGGCGCTGAATAATAAAAGAGAATTTGCATGAATAATTCAACAAAAAAAAGCCGAAAAAGCACAGAAAAACCTAAAAAGGTCAATCCTTTACCCTCCTAATCTCCAAGCATTGCGCGCGACTCAAGAGCCTATTTTTAAGTCAATGTCGTGCCGATGGGCGTGCAAATTTTATTTTAAACTGTTCTTGCACAAAAATCAAATTACAATATTTTTCAGAAAATTTTCCAAGTTGTTTAGATATTTTTAAGTTTTAAAATTAATATTTTTGCTCCTATCTTTTTTTAATTAATAATAAAATAAATGATAAAAAATTTGAGTGGATTTCTTCGTCTATTATAGTAACTTCTTCCTTGTTGAACTCTCACTATAATAAACATTTCTTGCCGTCCATCCGTGCTAACTATAGATGATTTAACATTTATTGAAATTTGGGGGATTGGTTCTAAGTCTGATAAATTAATTGGACGGAAGGCTGTGTAAATAGAAGATTTTAAAAGCCGTAAACCGTAAATTTACGCAATTTTTAAATAAATTAAAAAGAAATGGAAAGAATAAATCAAAATCAGCAAAATCCTCAAATACCAAAAAAAACAACAAATTATTTAAATAATAATTTTCAACAGAAAAAAGGAAAGTATGGCACAAAACCAAAGGTTGCTACACCTGCAGTTGTTGCAAAGATAGAAGCTTATAAGAGGGAAAATCCGACAATTTTTGCTTGGGAAATTAGAGAAAGGTTAATTAATGAAGGTAAAATGAAATTTGTTAAATTATAAAATTTAATTTTACAATAAATAAATTTAAAATTATCCAATAAATAATTTAAGATACCACCTATTCTCTCCATCATTTCAATAACGTTTACAGATAGAGGGTGAATATAAAAGAATTTGTTGGGGGATGGGGAGTGGGGGGAATACTCAGGATAGTTTTTCAAAAAATTTATTTTTAAGTTGAAAATCCTAATTATTCAATTAAAATAAAGAAATTCAATCAGAAAAATCCATATAACCTTAAATAAAATTTGAAAAATATAAATTTAATTTTTTAAATAAAAGATATTTATTTAATTTATTATTACAATTTACAGCTGTTTGTCAACAACCTCCAAGCATCAGTTCAATAAACAGAATGTATATATATTTTATTTTTAAAAATTATTTTTTAGCTTATATTTTTAATTTAAATTAAAAATATAATTAAAAATTAAAAAATTTCAAAGTTTACGAACTCGAGTAGCCGAAAGAGCAGCAGAAGAATTAAGTGCCATAATTATGGCACAATCAAAAACAAATCAGAAAAATGGAATTAATTCAATTTCAAATATTCCTTGTTCATCTCAAAAATATTCTTCTTCTTTATTTCCTTCACAAAATAATTCTAATAATATTAATTTTAATAAAATAGAATTTAATAAATTCAAAAAACAAAGAGGACGTCAACCAGGAAGACAACAATTAATTGTAAAAATTAAAATTTAAATAAATTAAAATTTTAATTTAATTTTAATATTTAAGACAGTAAAGAATCAAGAAAATAATAATTTTGATTTGCTTAATAATAAAAATGCAATTCAACAAACGACATCGTCAAATCGGTAGATATTTTAATTACAGTCATAAATAAAATTAGAAAAATCAGAATTTAATCTAAAAAACCAGAAAAATAATTTTACAATCCGAAAATATAAATTTACAAATCAGAATATTAAATTTACAATCCTGAATTATAAATTTACAAAATCAGAATTTTAATTGTAAAATTCTGACATAATATTTTACAAATCAGAATTTACAGTCTAAATACAAAAGAAAATTAAAAATCGTATTGTAATTTAAAATACAAGAATATTATTACTTTTACAATTGTAAAAATAAGAAATTAAATTTTAAAAGGGGCAAAAATACAATTTTTGTACCTTTAAGTTGAGAGTTTCTCTTTTACCAAATTTAATTTATATTAGAGAGTAAATTAATTTTATGTAGAAAATACATAAAATTATGATTAAAAATTAAATAAAAAATATTTTTTTATTTAAAATTCAAATTTTCTAGCAATCAAATATTACTTCCCCCAACAAATATAAATTCAATTTTAATACCTCAATTAATTCCTCCACAATTTTTACAACCCCAAATACTTCCCATACATCCACTACTCCATCCATCAACATTTTTATTATCTGGAATAATGGCTACAATTTTACAACAAAAAATATTTTTAAAAAGACAACAAATTAATGAAAATAAAGAAAAATTAGAAAAAAATATTGAAGAACAAAAAGAGGGTTACTGTAAAAGAAAAAGTGAGGAAATAACCAATAATGATGAGGATAAAAATAATAAAATAAATCCGCCAATTAAAAAACAAAGAAAAATGTTTCGTCCATATCTTTAAATAAATTATGTTATTAATTTTAAAATAACATTTTATTTTTTAATTAATAAATATTTAAAATATTATTAATTTTGTATTTAAAAAGATAACATTGATCGGAATAAAAAATTGAAAAATTGAAAATTTTTAATAAATTTAAAAAAAAAGTTAAAAAAATGGAATGTTCAAAAAAGAGTGAAATTGATATTTAATATTTTATTATATTTCTTTATTTACAAATAAAAAATTTTTTATTGTTTATTTACTCTTAAAATAACATCAAAGTTTTGACCGCACCTCATACAAAAAATATATATAGTTTTTTAAACAAATATTTTTGAAGAGTTATTGAATTATGTAAAATTTTAACACCTACAGAAAAACATAAAGTTAAATAAAGCACACCCCAAGGGACCGACTAATAATGGGAGTATAACTGATAGGTGTTATAACGAGTTATAACGAGTATTCAAAATTTATATAGTGTTATCGTATTTACTATTAAATTTTAAACAAAACATCCTAAAATTGTTTAGCAAACTACTCTTTCCTAATGCCCTTATACAAACAATTATAGCCACAAGGCAAAATTATTGAATAAATTATTGCGAAATATTTTTTAAACAACGCACGTGAATTTCAACAAAAAATATATACATGCTACATATATACACGCCTAATAAAAATTTTGGCCATTAGCATTTTACATATTATTTTTACAAACAGAACATTAGAGTCTTAATATAATTAAAAATATGATAAGTTTATGGATGATAAAAAATCAGAATAAATAAAAGTAAATTTTTTCTCATGTTAACAAAGAAAGTTTCTTAAGATAGGGAACTTAGTGTTTGAGACTCAAGTGTTTTAACATTTAGGCAGGCATGCAGGCATCTTGCCATATACTACAATAAGACATTAATCAATAGATTTTTCCAATAAATTTTTATCAAGGCATACGTAAGGAAGTATACATGCCTGTGTTGGGCGTCTGTTACCTATCGAAATTAAAGACGGTGCATTAGAGTCTTAATATAATTAATTAATGAATATGATATAAGGCATAAGAGTTTTAAAAAACAGAATTTTAAAACATTTAGACAAGAAATATAAATAAGAAACAATTTCCTCATATTACAAAAAAGTTATTTGGCATAACCGTTTCATCGTTCTGAGACTCTTTTGTGTTTTAACATTTAAGCAGGCAGGTTGCCATTTTTAGACGGGGTAATTTTTGCGCACGCTTGCGATTTCCAATAAATTTCAATCAGTATTTAAACGCCTGCATCGCCCCTCATTTATTACCATGTTCTTCTTTTCAAATTGTTTAAAATTTTATTTAAATAAAATAGGCCTGCCTATTTGTTTACTTACTAACTATAATTTTAACAAACCTCAAAGGGGAATTCCACAGAGGGCGGCGTCCAAATAGAGGTTTAGTTTGGTAGTCCCAGTAGATATGGGATCCGTTGCTTAGTGCTGGGTATGGCTCAGGAGCCGGCTCCGGAGCTAGATTCAGGTCAGGGCTTAATTTTGAAAGTGTCTGGCATTCGTTTTTCAATCATTCTCATATTGAACAAATGCTCAAAAATATTGAAATAAAAAGATATTTTTTATAATTTTAGAATTTTCTTTCTTGAAACTATAATTTTATAGTAAAAGAGATGAAAATTATCATCTTTATTCCGTTTATCATCTTCTCCTTGAACAACCTTCAATATATTTGCGGAATGGATCCTAGATCTAAAGGTAAATAATTTTTGCAAAGTATTCTCATTATTATTTGCCGTATTTTCTCAAATAAATACTCAGGGTAATTATTTTTTCAACCTCTCTCTGGATATTTTTCAAACTCTCTATAATAAATACACTCTGGAGAGGGTAATTATTACAGAAGGGATAATTTTTTTATAAGTGAGCGATTAGGGATGAGCCAAGCAATGATTAATTTTGTTTATTTGCAAGGATCGCAACCTTAAACTCCTTAATTTATTGGCCCATTATTCATAGTTGAAATATCCCATCAACATTCTAAGTCCCACACATGATTTTTTGTAAAAACGAATTAATTTTTTCCGATATTTTTAATTTTTAAACTTTCACTGATTAGTCACTGTCATATGGTCACGATCACTTAGTCACGGTTGTGGAAAATGTTATATATTTCTACCCGGGAAAGCCCTCCCAATAATAAATATATATTTAAATCTAAAAAATTTTATTTATGGCCACTCAGTTTTTAGAAGGACATACGGTTTTAGAGTCAGGCTGAGAAACAGTGGAAATAAACTGCCTCTATCTATTAGGTATATAAAATAACTAATTATTAAGGCAAAGCCAAAATGCAATATGATGTGTTACCACCTGAAGAATATAACACAAAAAAAGCTTTCAAACCAATGAATTTTTCTTTAACCGAATTATCAGTTTTGATTCGGATTTTGCGTTATATTTCCATCGATGATATGTATAATTTTCCTGACTTGCACAATTTGATCAAGCATTACAAGGAGGCTGTATTGCATGAAATTGGTGGTGTTGAATTGTTTAAAAAATTTGAGAAAACATTTGTAAAAAGAGAATTTGGTTTTGATAAAAAATTGGAAGAGGTAGTTTTTTAGTTCGAAGTTATGGAAAATGATAAAGAATAAGCGGTACGATAATTGCAGATGGGCCAATTGCGGATAAATACCGGCGCAAGATTGACGCGAATAATAAAATCTTTTGACTTCGGAACCTACGGCTACTGGTTCTTTTCTAACACTTTAACTATTGAAAAATGCATGATTTTAATCGCATGATTTTAATTCCCTTATGGGTAAACCCCAATGATGCCCAACGTTTCGATTTTTTGACATTTCGCCAATTCTTAATTTATCTTAAGTTTCAATAATAAAATGTCAATGTCAATAATTATCAAAACTTTTACTTAATAATTTTAAATATTTTATTTTAAAAAGATTATTTTTTACTATACATCTATTATTGATATATTCATGGAAGAAGTTGTTCAGAGTCGGATAAATCAACAATATAAAAACGTTTTCGTTGTTTGGCATATTTTCGGTTTTGCTCGAATGCTTATCAGACAATTTTTTGTTTTTCACAAGGATGATCCATTATACAATTTTGAATTAGCAAAACAAGCACATGAAGATCAAACAAACCGGTAAGAAAAGAACTATTAAACTAGGAACAGGGAACCTAGGAGCAGGGAAACTTTTATTTTTGAAAAAAATCATTAAAAATAGCAAAAAATTTACAAACACAATTAGATATCGCCGTATTATAGCTTTAAATTTTTTAAAGAATTCCAAGTATTTTTTAAAAATATAACATTAAAAGTGCAAAAATAAGTAAATAAGTAATTCGTAATTAGAAACACAGGAAATCATTTCTTAGAGATCGTTCCTATGATAGAACAGAAAATGATCTTTACACTAGATGAATGATTAAAAAATCAGAAAGTATTTTTTACTTTGACATAAGATGGGTGGCAATGATTAAAAAAAATTTCCAAGAATTAAAAAAAAACAAAAATATTAAAAATTCAAGGGTAAAAATTCGGCTTCCCGGTCTAAAAAAGCCTGGATCGGGAAACGGGAAATGAAAATCCCGGCATCTCCAAAAAAGCCGGAAAAAGGACCGGGTAACGGGAACATGTCCTTTCCTAGCTCTATATTACACTATCATATAAAACAAACTTAAAATATTATTTCGTATATTATAGACAAGAAATCTCCATCATAGAGTATGCTGAGGTATACGACATTTTTGAGGTTAAAACAAATGAATTTATGAAAGTATTAAAAGAAGGAGCTAATTTCAACGAGTTTGCGAATGAGACTTTTGAATATATGTATAATGATATTACATTTTGTAAGATTTATTAAACAGGCTCTAATTACAGAACAAATTTTGAATCATACTTATTGCTTTAATTGTTATAAGTCAACCTAGCTTAGTAAAATAAACCTAGAATTTTCAGCGCGTGCAAAGATATTAATGTCGCTTGAAGAGGCAGAATCGTCTGAGTTTGCTATATTTATTGCATCATTTGCTCATAATAAATCAATTGAATTTCATCCTAAAATGCGACACTTTTGGCCTTTAATTTACACAGATTCTACAGGTACAGTTATAATTAAAGGTCTTTTTTTAGTCAAATGACCTTTTTCTGCAAGTTTGTCATAAAGATAACCTTCAAAAATCGTGGTCTTAACATGTACGAAGGGTCTAGGCTGTGACGATTTCAAAATATTTTAGACTTTTTATGACTTCATGATTATTTTAAATTTTTTGTATTAATTTTGATTTTTTTGGCTACTATTTTAGGCGATTATTATAAGTGCACTTTACCAGTTGTCATATACTGAAAATTATGGGAGAATCTCAAAATTGTCAGAGCACTATAAAGCTAGCTAGCTCTAGTAAAAATTTCAAGATATTTTAGTGTTTATTCTGTATAAGTATAATGTTTCATTGAGAATGTCTCAAATATTATCTTTATATTTACAGTTGATTATCACGACTTGGAGCTTCAAGTCTGTCATCAAATCGAAACATCAACTTTCATTCAAATCCCTTTCTATATTTTCTACTACAATCTGGATATAGACACTCGAAACAAATTAAATCAGACAATTAGAAACGGGGGGTTGTTTATTGATGAATTGCTTAAAGAACCTAGGGAATATATTAATGAAGATATTGTTGAGTTAATTAAAACGCCAGATGGTTTAGCTTTTCCTCCACAAGAACATTTAACGCTTGTTTCTAAAGTAAGTTTTGTTAGATATAATAACTTTCAGGGTGGCCCTTTTCAAAACACCAAAATGCGGCATGGCTCCCAAGAATGCGGAAAAAATGGGGCATTATTTAAAATTTTTTTTTGACAAAATGTAGACGAATTTGGCTAAGTGTTATAATATTATAAAAATGCGCAGTATGCGGAAAGTAAAAAATGCGGAAGAAATGAGAAAAATCCTCCATAAAAGCTGTAAAAGGACTGTTTGCTCTTTTTTATGTGCTAACATTTTCATTAGAGTTCCGCCGAATTATTTTTTACGTTAACATATTAGAACATCTAGAAATTTTTAGATTAAACAAGGGGTGGGATTTATCGGGATACCGATGGCGGTATTATCCAGATATTTTTGATAATAAATATTTTATAATTTAAATCGAAATTAAGATTTGCATGGAATACCTTTCACAAATAAATATTAAATTGCAACAAATGGCTGCTCGTAAACGTCAACAGAGAGGAGGACAACGCAGACGAGGACAACGAGGACATGGTCATTCATAGTCAGGAATATTCGCAAAAAATTAAAGTCGTAATGATTACATGTCCCCACTAGATTAAACAACATTCCTCTCCATACAGTATTTTAGCTGGAATTCAATGTTCAATGAGGCCGATATAGCGGTCTTGGTAGGAAACACTAAACTAACCCCTCACTTTCCCATAATTCTTTACTTTTTAGATCAACCCACGGGGAATGATTAAAGGGCTGGAATTAGGAAAATACCCCTTTATAACCTCGTCAGCCCTCTCTGTTTAAGATCTGAATTAACCAGAAAAATACAAGAACGGATTGCCTTCCATTTATCTCTAAAAAATACAATTATTAACAAGTTAATAGATAAACTTGTAAAAATATTCTAGGAAAATTCAATTTTAGTAGATAAATTAACAACAAGAAAAAATGTATTATTTTATTGGGTTGATCTTAAAGGAGTCTATTTATTTTAACCTAACATTTTTAGTATTTTTTTCTATCTATTCTAAAATTAGTTTAGCTTCATTTTCTTATATTTATCATTAAATTGTTTATTTAAACAAATGCCGATAAATTAAAGAAAATTGTTTTAAAAGTTTATTTAAAATTTTTTTCGAAATTTTTATTGTTTTTTAAACAAATTGAAGAGCTATTGAAAAAGTAAATTATTAACAAATAAACAGAATTAGGTACATATTTAAAATTTATATAAAATGTTATCGTGTTTATTAAATTAAAAAAAAAAACGGTCAAAATGTGTTTCTTTAAAAATATAATGTATGTAGTTTGTAAGGAAATCGTATTAATAAAATTAAATAAAAAAATTTTTCAAAAATTTTAATTTGACATTTAAAAAGAATTATTCAATAATGCACGCGTTTGTAATAAAAATTGTAGTTTGTAAAGGCATTAATGCCTACATTTTTATTTAGAATTGTCTACAGTAGGTGGAACGGGCCTGTTGAGAGCTTGGCCAAACATTGCAAACTGGTTGAGCAGAAAGTTTCCAACAACCAACAACTGTTTTAAAATCAGAAATTAAATTTTAAATTGTAACAAAAATGCAACTTTGTTTCCCTATAAAATAAGAGATACTCTTTTTCCAAAATAATTTTTAAAAATACTATTGTGTTTTTATATTTTAGAATAAATTAATTTTATGTAGAAAATACGTCATATTATGATTAAAAATTAATTTTTAAAAAATTTATAAAAATCCAAATTCAATTTTAATACCTCAATTAATTCCTCCACAATTTTTACAACCCCAAATACTTCCCATACCTCCACTACTCCATCCATCAACATTTTTATTAAGCGGAATAATGGCTTCAATTTTCAACAACAAATATTTTTAAAAAGACAACAAATAAATGAAAAGAAAAATAAGAAAAAAATAAGGAAGAACAAAAAGAGGGTTAATGTAGGAGAGAAAATGAGGAAATAACCAATAATGATGTTGAGTTTCTTCGTGTTCGTTTTACTTGGAGTTGACTGTACTTTGTTATTGTTTTTATTAAATTTTAAAAAAACAGACAAAAATTGTTAAGCAATATACTCTTTCCTAATGCCCTTATACAAACAATTATAGCCACAAGGCTAACATTATTGAATAAATTATTGCGAAATATTTTTTAAACAACGCACGTGAATTTAGACAAAAAATATATACATGCTACATATATACACGTCTATTAAAAATTTTGGCCGTTAGCATTTTACATATTATTTTTACATTAGAGTCTTAATATTATTAATAAATATGATTTTAAGTTTATTGATGAGAAAAAAAAGAATTTATAACAATCTGATAGGTAAAGAAAAATAAAATTTTCATTTATCAAATGAAATTTTTTTAAAGGTAATATGTTCATTGTTTTGAGACTCTTGTGTTTTAACATTTAGGCAGGCAGGGGGGTTGCCAAATACAAGACATTTATAACGATCTGATAAGCAATGAATAAAAGTAAATTTTTTCTCATGTTAACAAAGAAAGTTTCTTAAGATAGGGAACTTAGTGTTTGAGACTCAAGTGTTTTAACATTTAGGCAGGCATGCAGGCATCTTGCCATATACTACAATAAGACATTAATCAATAGATTTTTCCAATAAATTTTTATCGAAGGCATACGTAAGGAAGTATACATGCCTGTGTTGGGCGTCTGTTACCTATCGAAATTAAAGACGGTGCATTAGAGTCTTAATATAATTAATTAATGAATATGATATAAGGCATAAGAGTTTTAAAAAACAGAATTTTAAAACATTTAGACAAGAAATATAAATAAGAAACAATTTCCTCATATTACAAAAAAGTTATTTGGCATAACCGTTTCATCGTTCTGAGACTCTTTTGTGTTTCAACATTTAAGTAGGTAGGTTGCCATTTTTAGACGGGCTGCGCACGCTTGCGATTTTCCAATAAATTTCAATCAGTATTTAAACACCTCAACAGACGCATACTCCCTCATTAATTATTTATTTTTTCTTTCTCTAATTTTTTAAAGTGTTAAAGTTATCCAATTAATGAGTTTATTCAATTGGAGGGGTCATTTATTTTCTCACTACCTTCTTAAATTAAACACTCATATATTTCAGAAATTTAAAAATTTTGAAAAAAATGAAATCATTTCTTTTGATTTTATTCTTTTATTTGGTCACAACCCAATTTCAAATCAGACTGACGGATGCAATGAGAAAAGGATATTTTGGTATGTTTTTTATTCCTATAGTAAATTTATTTAATTTTGGATATTTTCTAATGTAATAATATTTTTAAATTATTATTTTCAATTATTTAGGAAGAGAAGGAAAGGCAAGAAGTTCGTTAAATTTTGAGTTATTTGATAAATTTAAAATGGGTTACCCAGGAAATATGCTTACTCAGACCTGTAAAGAGCAACTTTTGGATCAAACACTGATTCCAAGCTAAAATATAAACTTATTATTTTAAAATTTATTAATAAAAAATAATTTTTTGACTCTATCAGCAAGGAGGCCATTTTTCCATTTTTTTCTTCCAAAAAATAAAAAATATTTTTTAATGAATGTTCCCTAAGGCAATGGTAGGGAAATAGAAAAAAAACCCAAAAATTTCGCTCAAAAAACCCAATAAATTATTAATTTTTGGGTTAAAAAATATATAAAAATTTTTTATGCCCTACTGATTAAGGCAACGTTCATTTATAAAAAATATTTTTATTTTATTTGAAGAAAAAAAACATCTGCGGATAGAATCAAATTTTTTTCAAAATGACTTAAGAATTTAAAATAAATTTTAGACAGAAAAGGAAATCTCATTGAAGGTAGCTCACAAATTTATGAACAACCTTTGGAATTTTCGCTCATTGAAATATATGATCTTATTCAAATATTGGAAAAAATAGACTTTGATAATTTAGTTTTGTACTTAACGAAGGATATAAAAGAAATAGCGATCGCTGCTCATACCGAAGATAATGAGAAAATTGTAAAGGTGAAAGAATTATTTATATATATAATTTTTAAATTTATATAAATTTCGCCCTCGCTATTGAATCTGAAAATTATTCCTTTCTTTTTAACCTTTTTAATCAATAATATTTAACTTCTTTGGTCTAAAAATCAATGAGGATCAAATTAGCATTGCTTGGGGCAATAATTTTGAGTGTAAAACAGACACCCCCCATTCTCACCCCCCATTCTATTGGGTGAAATATATATAAAAAAATTATGAGGGAAGGAAACTTTTTGTAATAACGTTAGTGAGTCATAATGAGATAATCTAATACACGTCCTATGAAAACCAATTTTTCCGTTTCAATTCATTTCAACTGGATTGTTATGATTTTGGAAATGATTTTGGAAATTAACCCGGCAGATCTACTATATTTAAAGAGTTTCTTTTTTAAAGAGTTTCTTTTATATTTAAAGAGTTTCTCTATATTTAAAGTGAGTTTCTTTTCGTAGAAACAAAGCTAAGTTCATTTTTGCTGTACTAATTAGGCTGTAAGGAAAATTCCCTTGCTTTCACATTTTAGTAAAAGTAAAGAGATTCCCGCACCTTGTTTAGTCTCTACTTAGTTCATATCAGGCGAGGAATATAAAAAATATCCAGATATAAAAACTCATTAATAGGTTATTGATTACTACCATGGAATGTCAGACGATTTTTTTGAAAATCATTCTCCTCTTGCAGACAAATATGAAAGAGTTTGTGCTTTATTGGAATTTTGTGATAAATATGTGGAGATAAACCGGCATAACAGTTTATTGGAAGAATGGGGATTAATAAGAGGAATGATTGATTTTGGATATTCACCCGATATAATTACTATGGATAATGCTATTGCCTTTGTCGAAGGATATAAGTAATAAATTATTCTGCCTTAACCATAAGATTTTTTGATTTTCCCTCTTGATTTTTAAGTTTTCAATTCGAAACAGTACATGGACATGAAAAGATAATAAATAAAAAATAATTCAAATCTGTCCTTACTTGAAAAGTATAATAATAGTTGTTGTTGTTTCTAAAGTTATGTTCCCGAAAAAGTTTGTGGAGATGAAATACAGTTCCGTTGCAAATGTTTTTTAATTAAGAGACAAAATTGATGAGACATTCCCCGACAATTTATTAGTTGAAAAGAATATGTTTATTGCTATGCACCTTTATGCCTTTGCCCGAAAGCTCATCCGTTCATTTTTTGAAGTTCATGGAATCGATCATATACAGTACTATCAAAACTTGGTTGAAAATTGTAATCGGTAAATCTTTTTAAATTATATCTATAGTTTTACAGTAAATTAATAAGATTTCTTAGTAAAACTATTTTCATATACCGTATTTATTCCAATAGAATGGCCGCCATTCTATTTTTCATAACAGCAAAAAAGTCTCATTCAATTGGAGGGCCATTCTACAAGAATAAATACGATATTTTGTATATCTCTTATATGTATAGTTAATCGACATAGAATTCTACGATCTAAATGCCGAAAATATTTTCATTAAAAAGCTGTAAAGAACATCCCTGCAGTTTAATTTTACCCAGCAATAAGGGGAAATTTTACAGATTCTGAGTTCGGATCTGTGATTTTTTTTGTCAACTAATTGATAATTATTTTCTCAAAAAATGTTATTTGGACTAGGTTAAAACATATCTTCATTAGTTAATTTTCACAACTTATTGTTAGATTCATTAAGGAGAAAATTAAAAGAAATCAGATGATAAATCATAGAAATAATAGAAATATAGAAATAATAAATAATAGAAATAACATTAAATAATTTGATTTTCCGCTTTTTTTCGGGGAATGACGAAAAGTTATGTTACTTTATTAAATACAGGCAGAACAATTTATCGATGGTGGAGATGTGGAAGGAAAAGACGAAGGGGATCAGGGACTAGCCGGGATAACTATCACTGGCTTTTATACTACACTTGAATAAGAGATTTATACCAAAACCCATGCCTAACAGAGACCATGCCTAATAGTACCCAAAATTAAGCCAAGAATTGGCGCTGAGATAAATTTCTCTGCACTGCGTATGATAAATAAATATATCTTGGATTTATCAAAAATTATATTTTTAAGCAATGTCGAAGGAGTTCCAACGAAAAAACTTTCAATTTTCCAATATTTGATGGCCCGTGATCGTTTTGAGGCAGATGCAAATAATTTGATGTTCTTTACGAATAAAATTCCTAATTTACAATGTAAGAAATTTTTAAATAGTTTAATGGTGATTAATTAATGGTGATTATCCTCAAAAGCGGATTCTTAAAAGTCGCGCCACGGTTAAAATCTTTATAATTAATAAATGTTTTTCTCTCATTTTAATAACACTAACTGATGTTATTAACACTCCAGGGCAAAATTTTACATATTTTTAATAATGCATAGTACCTTATTAATTTTTTCTTAAAGATATAGAAAATGAAAATATAAAGCCTTCAGCAGATATAACAAAAGAAAACAGAAGTTGTGAATTTGTTAATCAATACATTTATCAATACGACGGTAAAATATTAAAAATTAAAAAAACTTAAAATCAAAAAATAATTTTAAAAAAATACAAAAATAGCAAATATGCACAAGAGCAGAAATATGCAAAAACATGAATACTTATGCGGTACATAAAATGCGGAAGCGCAAGAAAAGGGCATAGGAAATGATGAGAGGAAAAAATGCGGTTAGAAAGTATCTCTAAGTTTTCTATACTCTTTTTTTTGCGTTTTCGCGTCGGGCTTTTTCTTTATTCGCGCATCCACCTATTTAGCCGCGCATGAATTTTAGTTTAATCTTTCTCCTTTTTTGCAATTCATTTAATTTCTTTTTCACCCGGTTTTTTTGTCACACATCACTAATTTTCTAATCAAAAAGCGAAGTGAAATTATTGAATAGAGTAAAATAAAGTAAAAAAAAAATATGGAAGGGGTTGCTATAAGAAAAAGTACAAAATTATGCATTAAGAATGAAATTTTGGGCAAATATTTTATTTTTTCATTAAAAAAAAGATTTTTGAATGTAAAATTAGAATATTTTTTTAACGATAAATCTATTCAATTATTTTTATTAAAAGACTTTTTTTTATTAATTTTATAGACATTGAGGATTATTTAACAAAACATGAGTGCAATATTATTAAAAAAAGAATGAAACAGTATAAAGAAGGAAATGCTAAATATCGTCCATTCTATGCTTATTACAAAGACTTTGGTCCAGAAATTCAAAGAAAAATGGAGAAATACATTATTAATCCATTTTTAACTCATGAAGGAAACAGAGAATACGCTAAAACTAACTATCTTGGTAGAAATCAGAAAATTCGTGATAATAGTCTTTATCTTCCACAACCGCACTTTGAACTTAGCAAATTGGTATGATTATTATATTTTAAATAGAAAATAATTTTTTTTCTAGGTCCCTAAAGTTCCTTTTTAAGCCCTACATAATTTTATAAAAAAATAAATTTTATTAAACATTTTACATTTTTTCCAAAACAGTCAAAGCCTTTATTTAGTCAACTAAATATACAATAAAATGGGAGGACCGACTTTTGAGGACGACTTTTTAGGATATTTGCCATTAAAATAATCATAAAGTCATTGATAAAAAAGATATAAAATTGGATTTAATTTTATAAAACCAAGCTAATAATTATCCAAAAATAATACAAAGTTTGACCGAAATTATGGTAAACTAATATAGTTATGGCAACAAAACTACATTGGCCAAAATCATAGTTTTGCCATAACTTATTCGAAAATTGGCCGATTTTTTTAATCTTTGTTCTATATGAGTCTAATTTAAAGATTAATTTTAAAAACATATTCTTACAAACATAACAGAAAAGTTATGCTTAATATCATCAAGAGTCGTGTCCTTGGTAGCCAAAATATGCGATATTGGAAATTAATTTTGCTCGTCAAAAGTGGTCTAAAAAATTTCTCAAGGGATTTGAGATTACCTCGATAACGATTCCGAATAGGTTATTGTACGGTCAAATTCATCTATAATGTAATCTATCGAAATTTGTATTTGTACATTTCACATTTTTAAAAATCTAAAAATACTGGTTAAATGGCAACTTTATTTTAAGATAAATGCTTACTGTACGTATTTGCAAAAATTACTAAAAGAAGGAAGTGATGTTAATCAAATCAACATGTTTGTGAATATTTGGATGACAAATAATGCTGAAGCAAAAAGCATGGCATACGGTGGCCAAAGAGGAGGATATCATGAACCAGGTGATTATCATGGAGTGTCTCAATCACAATCCAGAGGTGGTCGTGGCAGAGTATCTCATACACGAGACAGTAGTCAATATGGTCAACGATCAATAGATCATCAAACACAGCACCAACGTGAATCAGGATACGGAGAAGGTAGTAGTGGAACATCTCAACATGGCAAGGTTCAACAATTTACTAATGACACAGAATACGGAAGTAATGCTGGGGAAGGATACCAAAGAGATTATGTCTGGGAAGAAGATGGATGGCAATGAAAAAATTCAAAAAGTATGCATCATGTTTGCCAGATTTTTAATTTTGTAAAAAGAGCTCTCAAAGTTTAATTAAGAAAAACATAAAAAGCAATAATTTAGAAATTTATTAAAATTATTTCTAAATAGTTTTATTGGGTCTATTAAATTTTTAAGCAAATATTAACAGAAAAATATTCAGTTCTTATCTTTATTTCAAAATAACAAAGAAAAATAGTAGATAAAAGGGCTGGGTGAATGTAAAAGCAAAATTTTTTTGATAAGGCTTTTATGCCTAGAAAGAAATTATAAATTAAATAAGGACGTGAGGATATGTAGAATTTAAAAAGTCAATTTGAGAGCTCTTATTTAGAAAATTTTGATAAAAAAACAAGAATTTAAAATCTGGCAAAAATTTAAATTAGAGATTAAAGATTGAACTGGGCCTGGAATTTTTTTAACGTTTAATTTGTGGATTTTATTTTTTTTTATTTAAATCCTTGGATGCGTTGAAAATTTTGTTACACAGATAATATCTCTAATTTAAATTTTTTAACATCCCTTTAGTCCAAAGCAAAGTCCCTATTAGAGTAAACAATTACTCTCCTTATACATATGCACATAGTAAAAACATCCAGTATTTTAACTGGAATTTAAAGTGTTCAATGAGGCCGATTAACGGTCTTGGTAGGAAACATTAAACAAACCCCCTCCCTTTCCCATAATTCTTTTAAACAAATTCTGTCTTATGTTAGGTTATAAAAATATTTCTTATATCAAACCACGGGCACGGATTAAAGAGGACGGATTAAAGGGCTGGAATTAGGAAAATACCCCTTTATAACCTCGTCAGCCATTATACCCTTTGTTTAAGATTTGAATTAACCAGAAAAATACAAGAACGGATTGCCTCCCTGCCTCTAAAAATACAAGTATTAACAAGTTTAATAGATAAACTTGTAAAAATATTCTAGGAAAATTCAATTTTAGTAGATAAATTAACAACAAGAAAAATCGTAGTATTTTATTGGGTTGATCTTAAAGGAGTCAATTTATTTTAACCTAACATTTCTTTATATTTTTCGGCTCTTGTCCAGTTTATGCGTTAAAAATTGGATTTTCTATGGATTTCAAGGTTGGGTTTGGGGTAGGTAGCATTTCTCAGGATTTGGGACCTATGGCTGTTTTGTCTGAGTTCATTCGTAGGCATATTCATATAGATCTTCAATAGTTATAGCCAATTTTTTAAAAATTCAGAAAAACCACCATAACTACCCAAAATTTATATGAATGGGCCCACGAATGGTCCCGAACCAACTGGCCATAGGTCCCGAACCTAGAAAAATGTTAATGAAACTAACCTCGACTTTGAAATCCATAAAAAATCCAATTTTTAACTTTTTGGGACGCATAAATCTTCATGGGACGCATAAACTGGACAAGAGCCTATTTTTCTATTTCTTATATTTATCACTAAATTGTTTATTTAAACAAATGCCGATAAATTGAAGAAAATTGTTTTAAAGGTTGATTTAAAGTTTTTTTTTTGAAATTTTTATTATTCAAAGTTTTTTTAACTAATTGAAGAGCTTTTGAAAAAAATAAATTATTAACACATAAACAGAATTACATATTTAAAATTTATATAAAATGTTATCGTGTTTATTAAATTTTAAACAAAACGGTATCTTACAGTACCATAACGAGGTCTGAACTTTTAGTTTTTCTTCACAAACATTTTCTGGAAAAGTTAATATCAAAACCTTCAAATTAATATTATTAAATATAAAAATTTTATTTGAATAATTTTGCGAAATGTTTTTTTTTTAATTTTAAATAATTTCTATAAATTATGTAGTTTGTAAGGGAATCGAATTAATAAAATTAAATAAAAAAATTTTTTAAAGATTAGAAAAAAATATTGAAGAACAAAAAGAGGGGTTACTGTAAAAGAAAAAGTGAGGAAATAACCAATGAGGATAATAAAAATAATAAAATAAATCCGCCAATTAAAAAACAAAGAAAAATGTTTCGTCCATATCTTCAAATAAAAAAATATTTTTTTTTGTTTTAATTAAAAAATTGAGAACGGTCAAAATCAAAATTTCGATTCAAATTCTAATTTTGTCTAAAGTTCGATCCCTAGAAAAACAAATGACATCGATATGCCAGTAGATTATAAAGGCAAGGATAAAGAGGCACTAAGAAAGGTGTTTCCTGAAAAAACTTACCAAAATTTTTTAGTTTTTTCTGTCTTAACCCCGACGTTTGCGAAAAAACTAAAAAAAAATTTTTAACAAAAATTAAGGAAAATAACTTAAAAAGTGTGAAGTTGATATTTAATATATTTTATTACATTTCTCTATTTACAAATAAAAAGTTTTTGTTTATCTACTCTTAAAGGAACATCAAAGTTTTGACCGCCCTTCATTCGAAAAAATATACATAACATAAATTGTCTAATTAAAAGTAAAATTTTTTAAATTGTATCTAAGGAAGTTTTAAAAGGTTGGATGTTCGACTTTTTACATTTAGAAATGTTTCCACATACAATTTTACATTAATCAATAAATCTTTTATAAAACTAGCGGGGTAGGGCGGCCTTCGTCCGCCCCACCTCGCTAGCAAAAACATTTTAAAACAAAACATAATTCAAAAACATTTCCCAATATACTTATTGTTAGCCGTCAAAACAACCTCAAAATTGCATTTCAAATACATAACATAACCTTACCCAACCCCCCCCCCCCCCCCTTAGCATATTTAACAATTAAACTTAAAAATTTTAAAAGCAATTTCTGAAAAATTTAGCATTTTACATTAGCATTTTACATATTATTTTTACAAACAGAACATTAGAGTCTTAATATAATTAAAAATATGATAAGTTTATGGATGATAAAAAGAATTTTATAACGATCTGATAGGCAATAAATAAAAGCAAATTTTTTCTCATGTTAACAAAGAAAGTTTTTTAAGATAGGGAATTTAGTGTTTGAGACTCAAGTGTTTTAACATTTAGGCAGGCATGTTGCCATATACTACAATAAGACATTAATCAATAGATTTTTCCAATAAATTTTTATCGAAGGCATACGTAAGGAAATTGCCTGTGTTGGGCATCAAATACACGTAGACATCTTACCTGTCGAATTTAAAGACGGTTAGAGTCTTAGAATAATTAAATAATGAATGTGATATATAGAGCATAGAGTGTTAAAAAACAGAATTTTATAACAATCTGATAGGTAAATAAAAGCAAAATTTTCCTCATATTATAAAATAAAAGTTTTTAAAAGTAGGCTTTTCATTGTTTTGAGACTCTTTTTTGTTTTAACATTTAGGCAGGCAGGCAGGTTCGTAAATAGATTTTTCCAATAATTTTTATCGAAGGCATATGTTTAAAGGACATGCTTGTGTTGGGCATAAAATACACTTAGACATCTTACCTATCGAAATTAAAGACGGTGCATTAGAGTCTTAATATAATTAATTAATTAATATGATATAAGGCATAAGAGTTTTAAAAACCAGAATTTTATAACATTTAGACAAGAAATATAAATAAACAAACTTCTCATATTACAAAAAAGTTATTTGGCATAACCGTTTCATCGTTCTGAGACTCTTTTGTGTTTCAACATTTAAGTAGGTAGGTTGCCATTTTTAGACGGGCTGCGCACGCTTGCGATTTTCCAATAAATTTCAATCAGTATTTAAACGCCTCAACTGTTAAGTATACTCTCATTCATGAATATTTTCTTATTAAAAAATTTTTTAAAAAGGAATATGGGATTTTTAATAAAAATGTCAAGTTTTTAAAAAATTAAGAAAACTTTTCGTCCTATTATTTAAATAATAAGTCTCTTTAATTTGCCTGTTATTAGGGGCATAATAATTTAGATAATTTTGAAAATGCCCGGAGCCGCAGCCATAAAAAATAACCAGACAAATATTTTTTTCATCACCCACGGACCCGTCTATATCCGGTATCAGGGTTGCCATAGTAGCAGGAGTTTAACATGGAAAGTGTAATTTCCAAAATTTTCGCCTGCGGCGCTAAAAACGCGATTATTGGGATCAGTAGAATTACAACTTCGGTGCCTTGTACGCATTTCTTATGTTATTTTTAAATTGCCAGGTAAATACCAGGTTTTGTCAGGTAAAAGGTAGGTTACCTGACAAAGGCAGGTAACTTGTCAGGTAAAAGGCAGGTTTTTTCGTTTCCGGGGCAGGTTTTGGAGATGGCAACCCTGTCCGGTATGCCATTATATCCCGGTAACTAACAGAGTTTAATGTTTTAAAATACTTTTAAAATAGGAAAATGATTATTCAATTTTTAATTTTTCCTCTATTGTTCATCATTTTACAAAACGGAATTCAATTTATTGATGGAATGAAACCTCGAGATCGTTTGATTTTTATAAGATTTTTAATAAATAGACATTCTAACAATAAGATAACTTTAATGAAAAACTTTTATTCTCGGTTTCGGAAGAAGCCTACAATCACAAAGTCATGCCAATATTTAACTTTGCCATATATCTATTAGATTTTGGTCCCATTTATATCAATTAAAAATATTGTTAGGACCTGGTCTCATATTTTAGCTTTTTTATTTAAAAAATAGAATCCTAAGCTTTAAAATGAGGATCGAACACACAATCCTTTTTAAAATTTTATTAAAAAGAAAAAGAAAACTAAAAATTCCAAAAACATAACACTGAAATATATACTTATTTAGCCAGAAGAGGTCAATATGAAAGAACAGTCAGAGGAAATCGAGGAAAGCAACCCCAAATTGAAGCCCAACCTACAATTAAAGAAATGAAATTTTCTTTTTTTGAACTTTCCATTTTAATCAATATATTAAACAAATTTAATTTAAAAGATATTGTGAATGATCAGAAACATGATTTAAATGAAATTTTCTCAGAATATATCAGTCAACATACAGCAAAGTCTGAACAAATCGTTGGAAAATTAAAAGAGGTATTAAATCTGTTTTGTTATTAGAGTGTGGAAATTAGCTTAATAGGACGGGTTATCAAATTCATTCAAGAAATTCATTCAACAATTGATTCCACAGGGGTAATCCGTAACCCTGTGAAACTTGAAAATAACGGGGTTTCAGAACAGAATACTGACAATAATGTCAGTATTCTGTACCAGTCAGTATTCTGTAGCCTGCGGCGTTAAATCTCAATTTTAGACTCCGCCGTAATATTCTAAATTTTTCCCTGAGGGGCCTTAGTTAAGAAAAATTAGATGCTTTTGGAAACTTGGAGTGATTAGCTTGTAAAGATACTTTTTTTTTCCTTTTTTATTTCCTTTCGCTTTCTTCCGCCTTTCGCATTTCGCTTTTTCAGATGCGAAATTATCCATCCCTGTTCTATACTATGCCGCACGTAGTTTGTTACTTTTATTAAAAATGGTTAAAAAAATTTTGAATTTGACATTTGTTCAAAAATGTTATTTAAAAATGAGAATTCTTAAAGAACCATTCTCATAACAAAAGCAAAAAATAAATAAAAAGTAAAATTTCTGGTTAATTTTTGAATACATTTCAATAATCATCATCTGGTTTCCTCTCTTTAAAGGGAAAGTAATTACCTATAACTATAATCCATTTGGTTTTCAATAAATTTCTAGCAAAAATAAATATCAATTTTTATAAAATAATTTAAATTACTGTAAATATCCTAATAAATACCCTGAGCGTATATTTTTTAATGGGTCTCATTGAATGGGCTTCTATTAGGGCATGAGCTTCTAACCGAAGTGGGCTTCCATTAGGACATTTATGTTATGTAAATACTCAGCTATTAACGGGTATCCTCGTTTTCTGTTAGCCATATTTTTAGAACCCCGGTTTTCAGTTTTG
The DNA here is from genome assembly GCA_000172435.1 of Meloidogyne hapla. Lineage (NCBI taxonomy): Eukaryota > Metazoa > Nematoda > Chromadorea > Rhabditida > Meloidogynidae > Meloidogyne > Meloidogyne hapla. The sequence continues at coordinate 22,889 of ABLG01000622.1, forward strand.
GTTTCTTCAAATAGATTAGTGGTAATTTAAAAAAACAATCATTTTCTGAGATTAACTATTTTTTTTCGGACTTACAGCCGGTGTTGACAATCATAATATAAATATTTGGGGAATACTAAATTAAATTAAAATAATTTTAAATTTAAGATTTGTGTATACTACGATGTGATGTTAGATCAATTGCCAAAGGCTAATTTTAATACTGATGAGAATGATATTAAACTAGATATTATTAAATATAGATTAAAAACATTAATTAATGAACATAAATATAATATATTGGAACGTTGGGGAATTATAGTTAATCATGGATTGTCAGATGAAGAAAAGTGTTCTGAAGCATTTGAACAATTGGAAACCTTTAGGTAATACAGTTGTAGACGTGTTTATGTCTCGGCACTATCTTGAGATTATTTTGATAAACCAAGAAAAACAATTATAATTAAACAAAACAGGGATAAGCTGACGAAAGCTAAGATCAACTGCCCATAGGCCCCGCAGACGTAGAAATGTAACGGAACCCAACCCCAATTTTGAAATCCAAGAAAATGGGTTTTTCGAAAATCAAAATTATTTACAATCGACTCTCGATATAATTTCTCTCGATGTAACGAACCTCTCAATTTAATGAACTTTTCCTCCGGTCCCTTCAAGTTCGTTATATCGAGATCCCACTGTACTAAAATTATTTCCTCTTCTCATTACGGTATTTCATGTTCACTCCAATTTAATAAAATATAATTTTTTGAATTAATATGTCATATTTTAAGGCAAAATAAAATTGAAAATATGTACAAAAGTTTTACAAGAATAAATAAATCTGAGCGAAATGTATTTATTCTTTGGCATCTTTTTGGTGTAGCTAGAAAACTTATCCTTTCATTTATTGGATTTCATAGTAAAAATAAATACTATAACGAAAAATTGGAAATGATTTGCAACAATAATAATGGAGAAATCGAAAAGATTTCTGTTGCGGATTATATTCAATCCTACTTTTTATTTGAAAAAAAGGCAGAATTTCTTATGACAAAGTTGAAAAAAGTGCCTATATTTAAAAGAAAAAATATTCATTTTCAATACAATGGATTGAACTTTGGTAGGAATTAACTTTGATAATTTATGCTGTGTAAGAGTTTTACTATATAAGCAGACAGCTTATGAAAGTTTAAAGCCGTCGGGAATATTATATTAATTTTTGGTGTAATTAAATCAACCACAGAGGGTTTTATCACATACAATCGTTGAGTAGTCTTGAGGGCCCCAATTTTGAAAAATCTGGAGCAAAAATGTTGGCATAATGTTGGATTTCTCCTTTTTTCCAAACTACAAGAGCCTAAGGATTTAAGAATTTTTAACGAAGAGTAATCCTTTAATATCAAAGTTGAAAATCAAAAGTTAAATTTCGTTAATTTAGTGCGTGAGCAATTGTTAATGACGCTGAAAGTAGCAGAAAAAGCAATTAACATAATATACCCGGCATCGTTCTCATATGATGATGAAAATGATCTAGAGTGGTGGATTCCATTAATTTATCACCACACAGGTAATGAAAAAAATTTTTTTAATATTTTAAATTTCGTTAATAGAGTATGGAAATGTGGAGATATTTTCTAAACGCATTTTTTCTCAAAATTTTCTACTCTTTTTTTGCGATTCCGCTTTCCGCCATTTTATGTAAACGTAGCATAACGGAGTAAATTACAGTAATTTAAGGCTATACAATTATCATTAATAACCCTCATTTTTTAAAAACAATCCTCTAATTAATAGTACAGGTAAAAAAAGTACATAAATATTAATTAAGGCTTTTAAGAAAGATTTAATTTTTAATTAATTTTAAGCTAACATAGAGGAATTAACATATGGTGATTGTTTGCTTATAAATGAATTAAAACAAAAAGAGTTACAATCCAATCAAATCCTGAACTCAATCAATAAGAAAGTTAAAAATTTTATTGAAAAAATGTTGATAAATGATAAACAATTCTTAAACTTTATTAAAAATGTACACAAGTATGAAAATATTAGTAATCATTTGCTCGAGCAGGTTGTTTCTATTAAACATTATGTTGATTATCAGAGAATGTGGGCTAGGGTCTGAATTTGTCTTAAATATTGTTAGTTTTCCTGGGCTATGAGTTTTGTTGTTTTCTCGGGTAATTCCTGAAATATTTAATCTAAATATTGCCAGGACACGATAATTTTTTTGATGTCTATTTTAGAGTTCTAAACTAATTTCTGGGAAATATTAAATCCAGAGAAGCAAATATTAAAATTATATTAAAGATAACCCAAGAATGTACTGAAATCATCAAGAAGGGAAACTATCAAGGAGGTGGATCGTATCAACAAAATTTCGATCAGGTACATATTTTACCTATATCACATGACTGAAAATTCTTCGGATTAGGATCGTATTATATTGCCCAAAGTTAAGAGGTTATAGGATTTGATTGTTTCTGATTATTTCCAATTTTAGTTTTATCCATTAAGTGAATATTAAGAATAAATGTAGAAATATTTGGAGAAGGAATAAAGAGTGAGGGAATATTGAACAAAAATTTAGTTAAAGATTATTTCTAATTTTTTAGGAAATATAAATTCAGATAGCAAAAATTAAAATTATATTAAAGATAATCCAAAAAAGTGATGAACTCATCGAATGGGGAAACAATTTTGATTATGGATCCAATTATGGAGGTGAATATAACCAAGGAGATGGATCATATCAAGAACACTACCATGGATTTGGTGGATACAAAGGCGAAGGAGCCGGTGGTCAGCAAAGCTGAGGATATTAACATCAAAATACAGGATTATGATTACAGAATACAGGACAACCATTATGATTTTATTTCTAATTTAAATTTTTCTTACTAGAGTAAACAATTACTCTCCTTATACATATGTACATATTAAAAAAGTCCAGTATTTTAGCTGGAACTGAGTGTTCAATAAGACCGATTTAGCAGTCTTGGTAGGAAACACTAAATTATTCTTTAAACTATCCCCAAACTATTTTTAAAAACCGTTATTCTTTGCGTAAAATCCCGTCTTATGTTAGGTTAAATATATCATTTTTTGAACTAGATAGATCAAATCATTACCAGAAATTTTTTATTTTGTTGATCTTAAATGATTCAATTTATTTTAACCTAACATTTTTATTAAATTTTTACATTTCTTTATATTTATTCTAAAATTAGTTTAGCTACATTTTTCTGATATTTATCATTAAATTGTTTATTTAAACAAATGCCGATAAATTGAAGAAAATTGTTTTAAATTTTTATTTAAAAATTTTTGTAATTAAGGGGGTAATTTTCATAATGTTTATACCAATTTTATTAAGACTCTAATGTTCTCTCTAATAACTCTAATGAGTTAAGTTGGCATTACGTTTATTGTTACATTGTTTAAATATAGGTATCTTATTTGTTAGTAACTTACTATATTTTATAAAAAAGTTTTTAAAATACTCTTTAAAAACAAAAAAACTCTGACCATCCCATCGTTCAAATATATAAAAGTTTCTCGTAATATTTTTAGAGTTAATGAAGAAAGTTAAATAAAAGAGTTATTGTTTTATTTTTTATAAAAACTTTAATAAAATTAAAAAAATCTTTAAACATAAGGAATGCCATTAATAAGACTCGCGGGGCTAACAAAAATTGAATTAAAGGCATTAGTCGATTTTAGTCGATTTATACATGTCTATATAAAATTGGCCATCCCTATGTTCTCTCTCTCTAATAATTGGCCATCCCTATGTTCTCTCTCTCTCCATAAAAATTATTGAAAGAGAATTAGAGTCTTGATGTAATTAACAAATAATTATGGTATACAGAAGAACGGTGTCTACAAAAATAATTTTTAATATTAATTTAAGCAACAAATAATCAAAAACAATTTTTAATGTTAAAAAAGACAAAGCTTTTCTTTTTAAAAATTTATTGTTTCTTATACTCTATTGGTTAGAAATTAAGGGGAGGTAATGCTTAATGGTAGGGTGATGAAATTTTTTGGGGTGAAATGGGACGCGCGTTTTAGGTAATAAACGCCTCACCTATTCACTGCCATATTCTTTAAAAAAATTTTTTTTAAGCTTTAAGAAAATATTTAAAATATATTTTTAGAATTTTTTAAAAATTCAAACTGAGTTTTAGATTAGTATAAAAAATTTTGAACGATTGAAAACAAAGTTATGAACAAGAAGCCAAAGAAAATCCTTATTTAATTTTAATATTTAATCAAAAATCTAATTTATATTTTTTTAAATTAAAAATAAAATATCTTCATTTTCTTTCCCACAGAAAATTTGAAAAATTTTCAAAAAAAAACATAGAATGGAAACTTTCATTTTGATTTTATTCTCTTATTTCGTTACCCAAATTCGATTGACGGATGGAATGATACAAGGAGCTCATTCATCTGCAGGGAGTCATTCAGGAGGTCGGTTATTTTTAGAACAAAAATTTATATTTTGAAAGAAAAATTTGTTATAATTTTAAACTTATTATCTACTCAAATGTTTTTAACAGACTAGAGATCGGAACGGGATCGGGATCCTGTCATTTTTGCCGTTTCCCGGTCCTTTTTCCCGGGTTTTTTGGACGATTTCCCGTTCCCGGTTTTTTCAAAATTCCGATCTCTATAACAGATTAGGGTTGGTCACGGGGAGGCCAAAACAAATTTAAATTAAGTCTCGAAGAGTATGGGTTAAATATTAGGAGATGTCACATCTCAGGGACACTGGTATATATATCTAAGGGTATTTTCGAGTCGAGTCAGTGAACTAAATTTAAGCTCGAAGAGGACATCAAATTGAAGGAGCTGATCGAAAACGAAAGGAAATAGTTTCCTTTCATGAAACTCATTTTTCTCTTATTGAAATGACCGTATTATTTCGAACATTAAAACAAATTAGTGGAGAAATGATTACCAACAATCCAAACATGAATTTACATGAAATTATTATTGAACAAGGAAAAGACGAAATTTCCAAACTAAGAAGGTTAAACATTCCAAGGATTTTTGATCGCGAACCATTCAAAATAACATCAAATAAACTGGAAAAGGTTTATTTTTCTTATAAAAAAATTAATTTTAATTGGCTGTATTTTAAATAGAAAAATTTAAATTTAATTAGAATTTATTTTGACTCTAAATAAATTCTGATTAAATTTAAATTTTTTGAGACGCGCCTAATTTTGGTGTTTTTAAGGGCTACCGTAGACAATATTAATTTTATAATTTATTTAAAAATATTTTTATTTATTTAAAGTTTATTGAATATTATAATAAAAAGTTTGAAGAAAAATTTGAACTCAAAATTATTGAGAATGGTTTAAATAATATTAGTAAAATAATGAATTTTGAGGATTATAAGAATTATTTAGACAATAAATGTCTTTTATCTTATTATGGGAAAGAAGACTTTGATACTAAAGAAAAATTGACTGCTGATGCTATAAATAATATACAATTACGGTAACTTTTTATTTCAAGAAAACTAGATTATTGGAATATATGATTTATATATAAAAGAAAGCCATTGGATTTTAATGTCTATGTAGTCGATTCGAATGTTTTCAACTCTACTGGAACTATAATAATAATAAACTATAAACTGAATAATCCAGAAGGGCAAGAATAACAATAAAAGTCCTTTGGCACTATTTCCGTAGCAGATTGCAGCGGGTTACCCGAAACCCGGACTTTTTCTTAGCCCGAAACCCGACCGAAATCCGGACTTTTTTTTGCGAAAATTTGAAAAACCGAAACCTGACCCGACTTTTTTCTCGATCTGCTGCAACCCTGAGACGTAGTCTTCTTTTACATATAAATCATCATTTATAAAAAACTAAGAATTTAACTCGATTTCGAAAAATTAATTTAATTAATAAAATTCAGTGATGAACGTTATTTATATTATAACGAGTTCTTTAATCCATCAAATGCTCCATCAGACCTTGAACGAAAAATATATATTCTTTGGAATTTAATTAAATTTTCGCAATATATCTTTTATTTGTTCATTAGATCTAATAAAAATAACCAATACAATGTTATTTTATATCGTTATTATAAAAAAAGAAATCTGCAATCGTAAGTACTATTAATAAAATATAAAAAAATTTAACTAAAAGGAATATTGTTTCGATTCCTGCGTTTACTAGAGTTAACAAAATGCTTGAAGAAGGTTCAGAAAATCTGATTAAATTCGTCGAACATTTGCAAAACAAACAATGTAAATATATTTTTAATTAAAATTTTATTAATAAATTTCTATTAATATTTAGATTTTCGAACAATTCTTCAAGATGACAGTAAAGAATATTCTGCAAAATTTTCTCCTGATTCTAAAGCTAAAGTGAAAAAGTTCGGCATTATTATATTTCAGACTAATTGTAGGTTTATTTCTTTTAATTAATTAATATTAATAAATTAAAAATTTGATTCCTCACTAGTCAAAAGTATCGTAAGATCGGACTTTTGACAAAAATCAAAATTTGACTCTAACTTTAAATTTTGCCGATTTTGACTTTCAAAATCTTGTAATAATAATTTTGAGTCAAAATTTTGATTTTGAGCGATTCCTAGTCGTAACCATACTTTTTTTTGAATTTTGAGTTAATGGATTTTAGTCAAAATTATATATTAGGTATACTTTAGAAAAGTGGAAAACGAAAAATATTTAATCAGAATTGCAAATTAAAAATCTCCACTCTATTTTTTTCTTTTGTAGCAAACATGAATAAATTGCAAATAGATGAATGCGATTCAATTATAAAGGAATTAAAAATTTCTATTTCCAAACGTTATAATTTTTATAACTTCTACCGCTCCATAAAAGGAAGAGAAAACTTATTAAATAAGATTCAAGTTATTATTACCAGCATGTTGATGGAAGACGAAGAAAACCAAAAATACATATTTGAATTTCCAAAAAGCATAATTTACCATAATGAACATACTGTTAAATTACATGTAATGATTTACGATTATGTAAGTTTTAAAGTATAAAAAATTTAAATTAACTTTAAAATTAAATTTGAAGTAAAGATAATTTTAATATTTTCTGCTTTAAAGTTACTTGGAAAATGCAGTGCGTACAAGGACCTTTCGCGTAACATTCATTCAACAAGAATGTTAATAAGAGAATCACAAGTATATCAACATACAACAGCTGGGCAAGGAGTTGTTTTAGGACAAACACAAGAAAGTAATTGGGAAAATCAGCAAGGAAGTGGATATCACAGTGGATATCAACAAAATATTGGACAAAAATCAGACTATGGAAACCAACCATTCCTTGGATATCAACCAGGATTTGGGGATTATAGTGGGACTGGACATCAATATGGATATGGACATGGGTCATACAGCATGGGACAGTCTGGAGGAGACATGGGTAGCCAAGGAGGCTCGGGATATCACGGTGAACAAGATACCGATATAAAGGAGGAAGGGGAATTTAGTGATTGATTGAACCTTTGGCTTTAATCAATTGAATTGAGTCCTATTGTTTATTAGCACAATCTGATATTTATCATTAAAAATTGTTAAAATTTCATTGATAAATTGAAGAAATTTTACATTAAAAATTGTGTGAAATAAGTAGATCATTCGGCAAATTCATACCATTATTGTCAAGTTTTGGAGAAAATTATTTTTCGGTGTATTGTTTCGTAAAAGTTGTTATATATTTTTATTTTCCTTTATTCGAAAAAATATTCCAAAAAAATTTATTCAACTACATATAGGTATGCACGATTCAAAAATCGAGCAAAGTAATCTTCATCCTTTATCAATTTAGCACTTAATCCTTGAATCGCTAAAATAGATACCTAGGTAACTATTAACTTAAAACAAATTATTTGTGAATTTTTTGGAAAAAAAAAAGAATTTATAAGATATTATAATATATAAGAATTATAAGATTTATATCATTTCTCCAATTTAAAAACAAAGTGTAAATTAAAAAATATTTTTGGATATAAAATAATTTTAAGTTTTAAGACTTAAAATTATTTATATTTAAAAAGCCGGTAAATTTTAGAATATTGTGTTAATTTATTATTTTTATTTAAAATTAGAGTAGAAATGTGGCTGTGAATTTTAAACAAATAATTCGTATAATATCGTTCCTACCTTTAATTTAAAATTTTATTATCGTTAAAAGCTTTCAATGTTAATATTCATAAATTTCGCCATGAAAATTCTAAATATTCTTTGATTTATTTAATATTTTATTTCGATTAGGTGAACCCCAAAACTCTAGTTTTTTTTCATAAAATCCTATACTTTCATATACCATTAAACAAAATTTGAACAAATTCTCTTCAATTTATCAGCATTTGTTAAAAACAATTTAAAGATAAAATTCAGAAAATAAAGCTAAACTAATTTTAAAATAGATAGAATTAGAAAAAGAAAAATGTAGAAAAAGTTTGGTTAAAAATAAAATAAAATGACTCCTTTAAGATCAACACAATAATAAATAATATTTTTCTAATCTTAAATGTATTAAGTTTCTTTGAATTTGTTTTATGCAAGAGGGTTGGCTGGGTCCTAAACTTTATTTTCTGTATTCCGTTTATTTGCCTATTGGGTTGATCTTTAAGGTTCAAAAATAATAAAATTTACCTAACATAAGACAGAATTTAAAAAAAATGGATAGGAGGGGGTTTTTTAGTGTTTCCTACCAAGACCGCTAAATCGGCCCCATTGAACACTTTGAATTCCAACACTTTGAATACAGTTATCTGGAATTGTTTATATGGGAGAAGTGGTATAAGTCACAACTTAATTTTCTATACTTTTTATTCTATTTGATTATATCATTTTTGAATTAAATTAATAATTATGTCAACTACTTAAAACCGCATTTTTAAATATTATGCCATAAATATTATGCCTCTTTCTTACTACATTAAGAGAGGTTTTTGACCTATACCAATAGGATTTAAGAAAATGAACAACTAAAACTAGTTTTTAAATTACTTTGACAATAAAATACTATCCGTTCAATCACTAAATTCCCCTTCCTCGTTTATATCGGTATCTTCTTCACCATGATATTCTGATCCTCCTTGGCTTCCCATGTCTCCTCCCATGCTGTATGATCCATGCCCATATCCATGTTGATAATCCCCATAGCCTGGTTGATATCCAAGGAATGCTTGGTTTCCATAGATTCCATAGTCTGATTGTTGTCCAATCTTTTGTTGAGATCCACTGTAATATCCACTTCCTTGCGGGTATTCCCAATTACTTCCATGTGGTGGCTGTCCTAAAATGCCTCCTTGTGACGGTCCAGCTGTTGTATGTTGATTTCCCCCGCTTTGATTTGCTCCAAACTTTCTTATTAACTCTCTTGTTGAATGTATTTTATCCGAAAGGTGCGAGTGCACACTGCATTTTTCAAGTAACTTAAAAGTAAATAGAATTTAATATGATTTTAATTTCCTTTTCAATAAAATAATTTAATTTAACTAATATTCAAAATTATTAAGTACATAACAAAACATACATTTTCATAAATTATTTTATGAATACTAGCATTATTTTGATAATTATTTGTATCATTTAATTTGCTTGGAAAATTATATATATATTCTTGTTTTTCTTTATCAGCTATTAAAATACTGAATATAATGTTTTTAACTTTATTATAAAGATCCTTATAATTTCTTATGGTAGCGCTAAAATAAATAAAAGGATGTTGTTTACCAAAGGAATTATACATATATTTTGTAATTCCATTACAGTCATCAATGGATAAATTGTCCTCGTTTTCTTAAAAATATTTATAAATATAATTTAAAATATGTTTAACTAAAACTAACCATTATAATGATAAATAATACGACTGAACTGTTCCATCATAGTTTTAGAATCGGAAAGAAATTTTGAAGGGTATTCATCACTTTCATCTTGAAGTAATTTTCGGAAATCTAAATTTTACGAATTAGTCTTATTTATAATTATAATTTATTTTCCGGACAATGTGTCTTTCGGACAGTGTCATTGGACAATTGCAGTGGCACAAAATGGTCACTAGAGTTGAGAAATAGCCCCCCGATGAATATTCAAAAGATGTTTAATTATTTAAAATATATGTTTAGTTATGAGTAAATATATTGATTAACCTTGATTGTTTTTGGATTGTTCAACAAATTCTATAAGTTTTTCCGAAGCTATTTCACAACCTTTGTACTCATAACAATATTTATTAATTGAGACAGAATCTCCTTTCAATAAATTATTTTCTTTTAATAAATTATTGTAGTATTTATCTCCATCGGTTTGAATAAACAAACGAAAGAGATGTTGTGTAAATTTCAAAAAATTCCAAAGAATATATATTTTCCGTTCAGTATCTGATTTGACATTTAATTCATTTGCGAAATAGTCATAATATAAATAACGTTCATGCTCACTGAATTTTATTATTTAAATTACTTTTCCTAAATCTTTATTCAAGTTATTTCTTTGATTAAATTAAAGAAGATTGGGTTTATATCAGGGATGGGCAAAATAAAATTTCAAAAAACGGGAAGGAGGGAATGGGAAATTTCAGTGGAAATTATATGGTCAAAAATCCAGTCAAATTTTAAAAATTAAAGAACTCCAACTGAAAAAATTCAGTTTCTCATCGGAATAAGGAGTGTTTCCTACTTCTGGGAAGTGGGATGTAGCGCCGCAATTAATCCAATTAGGAATCCCTATTTTTTTATTAACCAGCTTGGATAAAGTTCCTGGACCATCGGGATCAAAGAGCCGGAAATTCTCCTTCATGTCTAAAAAATCCTGGAATACCTAGTGTAAGTTTTTCCCGTTTCCCGTCCCAAAAAGCGGGAGGCGGGAAACGGGAAACGGGAAGCCAAAAAAGACGGGAAACGCGGGAAAACGGGAAGGCGGGAACGGGAAATGCTCATCCCTGGTTTATATATGAATATTCTTGGTATTCTTTCCCTTCTGAGATGTTTATATTTAAGAATGGGCTAAAATTTCGCCTTTTAAGCGCCGTAGGCAAAATTTTTTATTTTTAGTGTGACACCTTAACGGAAAATTCGCGTTTTAGAGCCGTAGGTGAACATTTTTAAATTTTATTTTCCCAATCTTTGTGGAGCCGTGCCCAAGTTTGAGCACGGCCCTAATGTTCTTGAAATAAAAAGTTACCGTAATTTTAAAATATTTATAGCATCATCAGTCAATTGTTCTTTTGTGCCTTCTTGCCCATAATACGATAAAAGTCCGTAGCCGTTTAAATAATTTTTGTACTCCTCACAGTTTATTTTTGTACTCAAATTAGTTAAGCCCATCTCAATAATTTTGAGTTCGAACTTTTTATTATAATATTCAATAAACTTAAAAAATATTTTTAAAATTATATTGTCATATTTTTGATTTAGTAAGAATTGCGAAAGCCTAAACAATTTCTTTATAGAAAGGTCTAATCTAAAGAATGACGAGATCAACCGTAAAAAGCAGAAATCGATTTGTAAAATTCATGGTTGAACGTCAATCCGAACCTACAAAGGGAAAGTAGACATTTCCTTTTAATGTTCACTCTGCCTAAATTACCGAATATCAGATTAACACTGTCTTGAATTTGATTAAATACAAATTTTTCTATTTGAAGTATAGCCAATTAACATTAATTTATCAATAAGTAAATTAAACCTTCTCCAATTTATTTGATGTTATTTTGAATGGTTCGCGATCAAAAATCCTTGGAATGTTTAACCTTCTTAGTTTGGAAATTTCGTCGTTTCCTTGTTCAATAATAATTTCATGTAAATTCATGTTTGGATTGTTGGTAATCATTTCTCCACTAATTTGTTTTAATGTTCGAAATAATACGGTCATTTCAATAAGAGAAAAATGAGTTTCATTAAAGGAAGGCGTTGAAGAACTTGAAGCTATTCCCTTTCCTTTTCGTCTAGAATGACGTTCTCTTCGAGCTTTAATTTAAATTATTATAAGATTCTTAATTTTATCTGCCTATAGTACATTTGGATATAAGAAAATTGAGGAAACAATAATTATGATCAAAGGAAAATATATTTATGGAAAATAAATTGAAGGAATTATTTCAAATGTTAGAGATAGGCAAAATGAATAAAAATATAAAATGATGGAAAATTTTAAAAAAAAGTGTAACCAAGGTGGTCATATCCAAAACACCAAAATAAAAATAAGTCACAACCCTACAAAAATAGGGTGAAAATACCCAAAATTGTTGCAAAAATTAGGCATTATTAAACTGAAATTCCACACTTTCTTTCCCCATAAATAGGTCAAATATTAAAAATAGGGGAAAAATAGGGTGAGATAAAAATATGGCAAATGCCCTTTAGATATGGCAAAATGGTCACCCTGTCCATAATTCTGTAATAGAGTTTTACCCTGGGTTTTTGGGGTTTTGTTCTGGGTTATCATAGATTTTTACAAATACATATTAAGGTGAGATATTAAATTTAAAATTATATCTTATTTTTATTCAAATGATTTTATTTTAAATTTATTTTCACAAATGACCAACCTCCTGAATGGCTCCCTCCGATTAAATCAACTCCTTCCATTCCATCCGTCAATTGAATTTGAAATTGGTTTGTGGCGAAAAAAGAGAATAAAATCAAAATGAAAGTTTTCATTTTTTTTGAAATATTTTTTAGATATTTCTGAAATGTATGAGCGTTACTTTGAGAAGGTAATGGAAAATTAAATGACCAAAATATTATCACATGGATAATTGATAAGAAGGGGTCATTCTATTTGACTTATTGTTTTTGATAAATTAAAGAGTCTTGTAAATTTCTTGTAAATTTGTAAATTTTGTCTTGTAAATTTTGGTCGTGAGTCTTGGGATAAAGTCTTGGTCTCGAGTCTTGATCTTCAAGTACAGTCTTGGTATCGAGTCTTGGAAAATTTTCGGTCTTGGACGTCTCTAATAACAGGCAAATTAAAGAAATTCTTAAAAGTAGTTAAAAAAATATTTTTTAGAAAAAAATGTTAATGAATGAGGGGAATGCATAGCGTTTAAGTACTGATTTAAATTTATTGAAAAATCGCATGCAATTCGCGCAACCTGCCCGCCCATATTACCCAAGAGTCTCGGAACGATGAACATGGTTATTCTAAAAAATTTTTAGAAATTGTTTTAGAAATTGTCAATAAATTAATAAAAATGTCAATCTATCACAAAATATTTAATTACCGTAAATTAGAACTACAGCCCCCGGGGCTCTAAGTTTCAACCATCTTTCAAAGGGGAGCTGTATTTAAGGGGGCTTTATTTCAGAATTCACGGTATATTAATTCGAGGATTGATATTGACATTTTATGTAGACATGAAATATTTAAGTGAACTTGTATCAGACATCTTTAATTTACTGTATGATTATTTCATTTTTCTAGTTGTTTGGTTATTTATTTTTTAACCTACAGAATGTTGTTAAATTAGATTAATAACAGTGTGCTATGTTCTAACTATAAATAGAGGGCGGATTTTTGTGCATTAAAAATGGCAAAATATGCTCTATGATATGCACAAAAGATCCCCTAATAGCATTAAATATGCATAATAAAATTAAAATTTATGACTATAAATCCAATTTAAAAAGTGTTAAAACTATGAAAAAATTAAAATAAATGCAGAATTTTGCTAATGATAAACGAAATTTAGAAGAAAATTCTCACTTTTCCCGAAATAAAAATTTTCTAACAATTTATTCATAAATTTTTCAATTTTTACAAGACATTTTGTTAAAATTTTTTTGTCAAAAACATCAAAATATACATAAAAAAATACATGAAAATATGCATGAAGATAAGCAGGAAAGCACGAAAAGTAAAAATATGCAGAATTATGCTTATATACAAAATTATGCAATATATACAAATAGAAACCCCCTCTAAATTGTTCAAATCACACGGAAAGTGTGTTTTTCGTGAATTACAAACCAAGATAAGCTTGCAAAAAATATGCATTTGCATAAAAATCCGCATATATAACATATATTTACTTATGCAAAGACTCTAATATTCTGTATATAAACTCGATGTGTAACATGTCTGCGTGTAATTGATGCCCAAGTAAAATGGGCATCAAGTGCCAAGTTAAGAGGTGGCAAAAACGTCTTCATTTTTCAATAATTGTTTCGCTATGTCTAAAATTTTAGTCTTGACAAAATTTTTAAAATTTTATTTTTTTTCTATGTAACCACACATGCCTATCTGTTGATAATTCTAAATAAACATGTTGGCATTAATGCCCTTTACAAACTACATTTTTATATTACAAACGCGTGCGTTATTGAATATTTAAAAAAAATTTTAAAAATTGTCAAAAAATATTATCGAGGGTTTTGATAATTTTTTCAATAGACATAAAATGTTTAAGTGAAGAAAAACTAACAGTTTCAGACATTTTCATAGTACTGTAGGATATATTCAATTATTATTAATTTCCATTTCTAAGTTATTAACATTTATTTTTTACTTCCACAATGTTTTAAAATTCAGATTAATGACACTGCTAAGCATATAAATAATAAGCATATAAATAACTCTAATGTATAAATCAGAATTCTAATTCGATAGGTAACATGTCTACGTGAATTTGATGCCCAAACAGGAGGATAAATCCCGCAAAAATACCTCATCCCGCGCGGGATTCCGTCCCGCACCGGTCTCTAGTTTAAATACTAATAAGGTTTGACCATTTTTAATTTAACAAATTTTAAGAAAAAAAATAAACAAAGTTATTTGGCCAATATTTTATTTATTAGCTTAAAAGTTCAAAAAAATTTACAATCCTAAAATTTATTGTAAAAATTTCTAATTTTCCTTCATTCTTTAAAACAACTTTTTAAAAACTTTATAACCCCAATTTGTTTATCCAAATTTGGTTGTCGTTCAATAAGCTCATTTGAAGATGATTCTAACGTTTCTTCATTGTTGTATAATACAAGCAAACGGTCACATGCATTTTGGCCAGCAATAATAAGTTCGTGCTTTCGCTGTCCAGTAGCTTTTTGAACAAGTTGGTTGTAACACTTGAATAAAACAAAATTTAAATAAAAATAAAGTCGACCCCGCTTATGAGACCCCCTAACTCCAAATGACCGGCCATTAGAGGGTCTTATATCCGAAGGAGTCTTTTATCCAGGGGGTCCTATAACCGGAGTCAACTGTAATAAAAAGATATTAATTTACCAAAACCAATCCATATAACGAAGCTGCAGTAGAAGATATTGAAACTGATTTTTCGTAATAATTCCTCGCCATTTCAATATTTTCTTGCCCACCTAATGTGTAACGTATTTCTGCCATTTTTTGTAAATAACAAGCATTATGTGGCTGGAAGATTATTTTTTATTTGAAATATTTTTTTATGGAGTTTTTACAATAAAAAAGTTTTTTGATTCAACCGTGTTCCCTTCACACTACTAGTAGTATGAAGGGAACATGGGTCGTGCGACAAAACTTGGAACAAAAAATTAAAAAAAAAACAAAAACTAACATTTGAAAGTATTAATTCTTCAAAACAAAAAGCTGCTCTAGTATAATCTCCCTCTTGAAGGAAAAGTTCAGATAATTGAAGCCAGGCTTCTGTATCCGTCCCAAAGCTTTCCAAATATTTATTTAATTCACGTATTGCTTCTTGTCTGTCTCCTTTTGCGATTAAAATGGCAATTCGACGTTTACGAAATACCTTAAAAAATTAAATTTTAAAAAAATTCTGAAAGTCAAAAAATTTCAAAAAAAATTTTTTGAGGGTCAAATAAATTTTTTAAAAATTTTTAAAATTTCAAAAAATAATATAAAAATTTTTAAAAATCAAACTGGATTAGTTTCATCTGCTTCAATAAGTTTTTCATAAAGTTTGTCAGCATCTTCATAATTGCCAATAGCTTCTAAACGCATTGCTTGGAGTTTTGTAACTCTCATACTTTTAGGGAATTGTTGATGCAATTGTTGAATACAATCAATTGCCAAATCGTGACGAGCTTGGTCTAGGGCAGCAATTGCTACCTTAAAATATTGAGAAAATGTTTAAAAATTAAAAAAAAATAGGAAAAGTCAATCACTTTTCCTTGATTGACTTTAGGAAATGGGGTTGACACACACAAGTAACCACAAAAGACAAGGAAGTTAATCCGACTTCATATGGAAGATAAAAGCTAAAAGTCACCCTAATCCAATGACTTCTCACCCCCTCTAAATGTAGACTTTAACAATTAATTAAAAAAACCTGTTCCAATACAACCCAAAGTTCATCGCCTAAAGCAGCACAATAGCGACTTAATACAAATTCCCAAATTTCCACTACATCTTCAGCACGTCTTGCGTGTTCCTCTCGCCATTTTTTGAGTGTGCTACTTGCCTCTTTCAATTAAAAAAAATAGAAAATATTTATTTCAAAAAAAAACCTTCATAAGAGAGAACAGTAGGTGTCCATTCTTCCATTAATAAATGAAATTAAATTATATAATTTTCGTCAGAACCCTAAACAAAACCAGAGCATTAATGAAATTTAAAAATAATATTTTTGAAAAAACAAAAATTAAAAATAAAATTATTTCATTCAAAAATTTATTATCTTATATTAAAGCTAACCAAAACGTACAAATTGCACATTGGGGCTAATCAAGGAAAAAAGAAAGTTTTGAGACTTTTAAAAGTATATAATAGATAAAGGGAATGACTAAAAATTATGGTTAAATTCTCTGTAGAAGAAGCCCGGTAATAGTTAAATTCCAAAGGATGTTCCCTTCACACTACTAGTAGTGTGTAGGCTCTTGTGAAATCCGAAAAGATGAATTGAGTGGAAATATTAAAGGAGAGAATCCCCATCTTCACTAGGGACTCCAACATTCAAAGGGACGAGAATTGAACCATAAAAATATTTATAATAATTTAAATAAATAGAAAAGAATTAAAGACCTAAAAATCAATCAAAAATGACAGGAAAAGCACCAAAAATAATTAATTAAAAATATATAACTCTATTGAATGTTGACTTTGTTAAAGCCAAAATTAAATTTTCATATTGCTTTAAATTTTATTCCTAAAATTTTTTTAATCCATATTTGGATAACGCCATTCAGTTTGAGGCGAAGTAGTTTCTTTAATTGTTTGTGGCGATGTCCAACGAAGTAAATAATGAAGACCGCCAGCTTTGTCGTTTGTTCCTTAAAAGTTCTTTTATTAAAAAAAAAATAAATTTAAAAAGAAAACCAGATTGTCTAGCCCCTCCAAATGGTTGTTGACCAACAACAGCACCAGTACATTTATCGTTCAAATAAAGATTACCTCAAAATTAAATTTTTAAAAATTAATTAAAATTAAAACTAACCAACAGCATCACGAAGAACATCTTTAGCAGTTTCGAGGAATTGTCTAGAAAATTTTGGATTTTTTAAAATTTTTAAAAACTTTATTAATATTACTTATCCTCTCCAAAAACAGCACCAGTCAACCCATAAGGAGTTGAATTTTTCAAAGATTTTAAATATTTGAATGATTCATCATCAGGGTAAACATATACAGCCAAAACTGGACCGAATATTTCCTTAAAAATAATTTTTAAAAATTTTTAAGAATAAAAAAACAGAGAAAATTTCTCTTAAAAAATCTCTAAAAGAGAGTTTTGGTTAAGTGGTGAATTAACTAGACTATAAATAAAATAAGGGGCAAAGTTCGAGTCCTTTGCGGGAAAATAAATTTTTCAACAATGTTTTTTTATTTTAAATGTTCTCAAAAAACTTTTTTAATTAATTGTAAAAAGAATTTAAGGAAATATTCGGTTGTTGAATATATTCGAAAATTTAATTAAAAAAAAATAAAAAATTTTTAAAAACCTCAGTAAGTAATTTTGAATTAACATCTTTAACTTCAATAATTGTTGGCTGAACAAAATATCCTTTAGAATCATCACATTTTCCCCCATAAATAATTTCCATTCCATCATTTCCATTTTTAGCATAATCAATATATGATTTTATACGTTTAAAAGCTTTATCATCAATTACTGCAGACATAAAAATTGAGCCATCACGAACCTTGAAATTTTAAGAAATTAAAAAATATTAAAAAATTCCAAAAAAATCAAAAAAAATTTTTTTTGATGAAAAAATCACTTACATCACCAATTTTTACTTGATTAGCTAAATTAATTAATCCGTCTTTTATTTTTGGCCATAAACTTTTGGGAACAAAGAAGCGGGAACTTAAGAATAAAATTATTAATTAAAAATTTATTTAAAAAAAATTAATACCAAGCACTACATTTTTGTCCTTGATATTCATAAGCCGCACGAAGAGTACAAGGAACAACAATATCAATATTTGCAGAAGAATGAACAAAATGGAAATTTTTACCTCCACATTCTTAAGAGAATAGGAAAAAAATATTAAAAATAAAATTTGAAAAAAATTTGCGTATTGAAAAAAAATGCGGACAAAAAAGGAAGTTGCTGACAAAATAGAATTTGCGGACTTAGAAAATTACTTACTGATTAAAGTTGCGGAAAATTAGTTTAACACTTATTTTCAAAAATACAAATTCAGAAAAAAAGTCAGAAATTAAAAAAAAATTTTCCCTAAAAAATTGTTTTTGTTAACATTTAAATTATTATCTCGACTAAATTCCCGGATGACAAAAAAAAATAAATTTTTCCAGAAAAAACAAACAAACCTCCAACTAATCGAGGAAATGTAACATATTTTCCCATATTTTTAGCCACAGAATTATATAAATACAAAAATGTCGGCATTGAACCAGTAAAATTAATTCCAGCCAAATGACGATTTGCACAAATTGTGTTACCAAAAGTTGGGCCGTCAGAAGGTAAAAATGAAATTACACCAGGTGGAATTCCTGCTTCTAAAAGTGCTTCAAAAGCAATATAATTGGAAAGAACAGCTGGAAAAATGGAAAATTTTAAATTGAAAAATTAAAAAAAAATTTAATGCCTGTATCTGAAGGTTTCCACAACACAACATTTCCCTGAAAAAAATATTTTAAATTTTGAACAAATTTTGGATAAAGTAATTTAAAAAAATAAAGAAAGACAATATTAAGGAACCTCAAAAGAGGTTACAAGAAAATTCGTAAAATAATAGGTGGACCAAGCCAACAAAAAGCAAACCCCCAAGCCCACAAAAGAAATAAAAAAGGAAAAATAAAATGAAGGAAAAATTGAAAAATTCAAGAATGTGAAAAAGAAAATCGAACT
The DNA here is from genome assembly GCA_000172435.1 of Meloidogyne hapla. Taxonomy (NCBI): domain Eukaryota; kingdom Metazoa; phylum Nematoda; class Chromadorea; order Rhabditida; family Meloidogynidae; genus Meloidogyne; species Meloidogyne hapla. The sequence goes on from ABLG01000622.1 coordinate 42,145, forward strand.
TTCTGTAAAAAGAAGAATTTTCTATTTGGACGAAAATAGGGAAATAAAAAAAAGAATAAATAAATAAATAAATAAATAATAAGAAAAAACCATTAAAGCTGGAGCTGTAGACAAATTTCCTCCAATTGCTGTAAAATTAAATGGAGCAATTGCAGCAACAAAACCCTTAAAAATTTTTAAAATAAATCATTAAAATTTATTTTAAAAGGAAACCTCAAGTCCTCTATAGATTAAACGATCAGAATAAATTTTGGTAGAAATTGGTTGATAACTTGCTACTTCAAAAGCAAAGTAAGCGTTAAAACGAAGAAAATCGACAAGTTCGCAGGCAGAATCTAAGAGAGGAAATTTTTGGGTTGTAAAATTTTAAAAGGAAAATGGAAGGCTAAGAAGCGAATCATAGATTTTTTCTCATAATTTCAAGTCCGAACTGAGAATTAAACAATGTGTAAATAATTAACGAAAAAAAAACTCAAAACTCTAATTAATTGGAAAGTCAAGGGCGGTTAAGTAAAAACCTGGGATTTGCCGGAAAGTAAAGCAAAATATTAAGGGTTAGAGCCCCATCCAGTTATTAAAAATAATTAACCAATCTCTGCTTGTTGTATATTCTTTGCTTGTCCCAACATTGTTGCAGCATTCAAACGCATTCGATACTTGCCAGCACACAGATCGGCTGCATGTAAGAAAATGTCAGCGCGTTCCCTTTTAGAAATTTTTATTAGAAGAAAATGAAAAAAAAGTAAGGGAAAAGCAACAAGAATACATGAAAATAAAGAATAGAAAAGTTAAAATATTTCGAAAAAAGAAGGACAAACGAGACTCGTTATATAAAAAAATTCACCTGGTCCTAAAATAAATAAGAGTTTGGCCCTAAACCAATCGGAAAGAATACCCCGCCAATTTTTTACAGTAAAAGACATCAAACAAATAAATTAAAAAAATATACTTTAACGGTTTGCGCTCCCAAGCCTCACGAGCTCCCATCGCCGATTTAATTGCTTCTTCAATATCCTCAGCCGTCGCATAATTAAAATGAGCGATTGTATTGGTATGATTAAAAGGCTAAAAATTAAATTTTTAAAAATTTAATCCAAAAAAATTAAAGAAAACCATAATTTGCTTTCGGCTACCCTCTTTTCTAAATAATTTATTTCCTCCAATCACAAGCGGCACTTGAACGGCATTTTGGGACAAATTGTCCAATTCAGCTTCCAAGGCTTTTCGCTCTTGACTTCCTTTAAGATAAGTTAAAACTGGCTCATTTAAAGGGCTTTTCATAAATTGTTCAGAAGTAAGACCCCTTAAAAATAAAAATGAAAATAAAATTTTTTAACAAAAAAAAACCCAAAAGTAGAGACAGAACGTCGACACATCAAAGATAAAATCATTGTTGCATAGAAGAATAATTTAGATATAAAATAACTGAAAAAATGAAAATTTAAAGAATTATCGACACAAAGATTAAAATTTAGTAATAAGCTACAAAAGGAAAATCTACTAATTTTGACTAATTATTTGAATTAGTTTTTACTAATTTTCAGTAAAAAGCCGCTTTTTACTGAAAATCACTTTTTCCTGTGATTACTCGATCAGGGTATAATTTAAAATTTAAACATTTCCTCTTGTCTGGCAAATTGATTTTCTTATAAAAGTAATATGTATGCAAATATAATTTCTATTTTAAGAAAATAATCCAAAACAAGAGGACAAAGCAGTGTAAATTGATGAAAATGTGTAAAGTTTAGATTTAGAAGAAAGTTAAGAAAAATTACAATCTGTATTATTTTATCTAAATTATCATTATTTAAGTTAACCATAAACTAGTATAAATTTGAAACAAATTTATATATTGTCCTCAATTATTTATTTAAAAATCTTAAGCTCAAATAAATTTTTAATAATTGGATATGTTCAACCTAACTAGAGAAAATATAACACTATCTTATGGAAACAAAAAGCTCCCGAGTAAAAAGCTCTAAAAAGTTTTGTCCACACTCACTCTTTCGCATTCAACCGATCTTTTTTGTTCGGTCGGATAAGGACGTTTCAGTCCCGCCGGTTCAGTCCCTGGGCCCTTTTCCGGTCCATAACTTTTTTAATTCTTATCCAATCTGAGTGATTCATATATCAATCAAAAGCTCTGGATGTGAGGATCATTTTTCCCAACAGGGTTGATCTGATCAGATCGTCATTTGAAAAGTTACAGACGTTTAAATATCGAAAATCACGATTGTCCGGACTTATCAGCTCATAACTTTTTAAATATTGATCGGATCTGATCAGTCCCTTTGGGATAAAGAATCAACACATCCAGGGCTTTCGAATGAAATAATATTTGTTCGAAATATTTCGGGCCCAAAGAAGTTATGACCCGAAAAAGGGCCCTGGGACTGAACCGGCGGGACTGAATCGTCCCCTTAATAATTAATCATATTAAAAAGGTATATAAGAAATTGTTATCGAATAAAATAATTATTTGAAAAAAAATTAGAATATTTAGATTTCCACTTTCAAAAATAAATTTTATTAAAAAAAAATTAGGATGAATATTAAAATGTCGAAACAAAACCAAGCAATACCTCTTGAATTGCTTGTTGAAATAATCAAAAATTTAATCATTACACCTGTTGAATTAATATTACAAGATGTTCAAAAAGAAAGTTTAAATAATAAAACAATAATTGCAATATTAATGCAATTAGCACATTTTTCCAAGAATCTACTTGTGTCCTCAAAAATTATATATGTAGTTGTTGGTGATGATTTTTATAAGAAAAAGGTAATTTTTATATTTACATATAATGAAGGAAAAGATTCAAGAAAAATAATTTTAATATTTCTTAATAATTAATCATATTAAAATTTTATTCCAACTTTTTTGCACTTCTAATATTTTTCTATCAAAAAATAAATCTCAAATAATTATCAGCTTTATATTTTAATAGCAATTGAAAAATAATAAGTTTAATGTTACAAAAATACGTGAGAAAATTCTTTGAACTTGCTAGTTTATTTAATGGTTGAAATGAAAATATTCTGGAAAATTTAAGGAATAATAGAGTAAATATTATTTTGCCATATTTTTTTTTAAATAAATATAAATTAAAATATAACTCATATTTAGCCAGAGTTGTCTGTAAGCTTTTTCGTTTAAAAAATTAATATCGAAAAATCGAACCGAGCCGGAATTATAGCAGGGTTTAATATTTTGCAGTATATATTTTGCTTCCTATATCTAATATAAAATTAAAAAATTTTTACTCAAGAAAAATAGCTATTGTTAGTCATTTAGAGACAACAATCTTAACTATTCTATTTACTCATTTGAGATATATTACGGGTTAGAAAAAAAAATAAAAAAAAATTATTTTTTAATTCACATTCTAAACGTGAGATTCCATTTGCTACTCAATTATACTGATCATTATTACTAAACTTTTATTTTTCTGAAAAGAGTTTAAGAAAGATTGTGGGAAAATTGGAAAAATGTTAAATTAAAGATTCTAGCTTAAAAGTTGTAACATATTTTCTGGAATATATATAAATGCTTAATAGCAGATGACTAAGCATTTTTTATAAATCATTTCAAAAAGCTCATTATTTTTAATATAAGTTAGGGATAAAATAGGGATGGGGTATTACTATTTTTTGAATTTAAGTATCAAACCAATTTCGTTGAAAATACCTATATATATTTTATATATAATATATTTTTCGTTTTCTCTTAATTTTCAGAATTTATTAATTCATAATTAATTGTCCAAAATCCTCAGTAAATATACTTTAATTAGATTAGGGCGTTAAAATATTACAATAAACATACAAATATTCAATTTTTTAAAGATTTCAATGTCAGACCTTGCTGCGAAGGACAAGATTATCAAAAGTCAAGAGAACACAATTAATGCAATGAATCAAAAGATTTTGCAATTCGAAGCAACTATTAATAGTCTTCGAGCTGATGTCCGTGCTCATTTAAACACTATTACAAATATGTCTACTGAAATAAATACTCTTCGAATTCAAAATCAAGTCTTACAACAAACCATAAATAATATGGGTCATTAAGGTAATTAGTTATTTTTCAATTAAAAAATTTTGTAAATAAAATTTTTTTACAAAATTTTATAGAACATAACTAGGATTAAAGCAGAAGTATTAATCCATAGTTATCAGCAGGCTTTCCATAACAGGCGTATCCCAATTTCTTAAGTATTCAAAAAAACATTCTAATTATTTAATTTCATTTAGTAATGGTGCATCAATGGAAGGCTGGAGGTATATAAAATTGGATCCTCTGAAGTATTAAAACAAATAAATAAAGAAATAAATTTAAAATATATAGGTATTTCCGAATTCAAAACTTTTTCCGATTCAAAAAACATTTTTATATAAAGAAAAATTTTATTAAATTTTTCATAGTTGGTGAATGAACAAATGAACAAAGAAAAATTTAATAAAATTTTTCTTTATCAACCTCCTTTCTTTTCATTACTTCCATTCCTGTTTTCTAAACCAGAACCGAACTCTGAAGAAAATTAGTTTTAAAAAATATTTTAAAAACCACACCTGTGATCATCAGAACCAGTTACAAAACTATAAAAATAAATTTTAAAAAATTAAAATCAAATATTTCCCTCACATTGGCATAGTTGGTGAATGAACAAATGCACGCGTTTCTGCAGTGTGTCCTAAAGCCAGTAAACGTTCACGATCAGAATTACGAGCATCCCATGAACATAATGAACCAGATTTTTCATCAGGGAGCATTACTAAAATAAAATTTCAGTTAAATTTTAGTCAAAAATTTATGATTAGGCCCACAGAAAGTAGAGGAAGGATCGAACATCAAGAGTAAAATTTCGGTTTTTACACTTTATGAGTCCAATGGAATTTTATTCGTGTCCAATGAAAGTTTGAGTCCAAAAAATTTTTATGTCCCTCATGAAAAAATTTTTTTTTGATTTTCCAAAAATTTTCTCAAGGGCCAGACATTCTATTATGAAATTTTTACGTTTTACAAACTAAATTTTATAAAATTTCTAAAAATTCTACCATAATCCTCTGTATGGTTAAACACAGCAGGCATAGAGTATTCTCTAGCTCCAGTAGCCCCTGCTCCCGTATATGCAATTAAACAACGGTTAGTGGACAATTCCCATAATTTGGGGACGCTGTCCATTCCAACTGTGAGGACATACTTGAAAATTTAAAAAATTTTTAATTCCAGAAAAGTCAAAAAATCACCCCAAAACCCTTAAAAATCCATTAAAAATAACCTTTCCATTTCTAGTAAATCGAGCACTACAAATTGGAGCTCCGTCGTGTGCTCTATTAAAACATTCAATACAACGGTTGGAAACGCCATCCCAAACTTTTAAAAAAATTAAAAAAATATTTTTTAAAATTTTTTAAATAAAAAAGAAAAAAAACCTTTAACATTTCCATCTCTACTACCAGTCACAAATATTCGAGCATTTTCAGAATAACAAACATCAGTTATTGTGTCGTTGTGTTGATCTTTTGGCATTGAAGAGACAAAGCATTGCTTTAAATTTAAAAAATAAATAAAAATAAATTTAATAAAATAATAATAAAAAAAGGTTGCCCTCCCTCAGAAATCGAAAAATAAAAAAAAATTTTGGGATAGAATAAAAATAGAGAAAAGGCAAAGATGTTAAGTAAAATTAAGTAAAATAAACAAAAAAAATTGAGGTAAAATAAAAATAGAGCCCATTAAAATTATTAAAATTAAAAAAAAATCCCAAAATCCTACAAAATTTAAATAAATTTTGTTTTAGCTTTTTAGGTGAGAAAAGTTCAACAAGAATTTTAAAAAAATTTCGATTTTTAACTCCAATTATTCAAAAATAAAAAAATTTAATTAATTTAAAAACCTGTGTTTCAGTGTTATAAAGCCTTAAAGTTGGATGTCTAGTGCCACACAAAAAGAATTCTCCACTTGGGTGAAATGTTATTGTAGTGATAGGTTCAACTTCCTTAAAATTTTTTTAAATAAAATTTAGAAAAATTAAAAAAAAACATTTATTGTTCTCATAGCTCTTTTAACAGCCGTTTTTGAATAATCAAATAATTTTAAAGTAAAATCATTGCTTCCAGAAAGTAAAAGTTGTTCTCGAGGATGAAAAGCAACACAAGTGACTTCCTTAAATATTTTAAATTAATTAATAAAAATAAAAAGAATATTATTTTTTTCAATAAGAAAAATTAAAAAATTAAATTTAAAAGATATTTAACGAAAAAAAAATTACTACCAAATCCCACAAATCGGAAAAATAATTAAAAAAATTTTTCTAAATTTTTTTAATTATTTTTTAACAAAAAGTGTTAAAAAATATTATTTTAATTCACAATTAAAAAATATTTTACAAGAAAATAGTAAAAAAATAAAGAAATTAATTTAAAGGGTAAGGCATTCCCAAATCGAAAAAATTAAAAATAGCGAAATTAGAATTTTTATATTAATCCACACAAATTTTTGTTTATTTTTACTCGATAAAATCCGAAAAAATTAACTTTAAAAACATCAAAAAATTAATAAAAAAATATTAAAAAATAAAAAAAATAAAACAAACGTCTAAATGGTCATAAAGTGTTCTAATTACTGGATGGTGTGAATCTGGACCTGATTCGCTTAGAGCAGCTGTATCAATTCTAAAAATTCAATTTTAATAAAAAAATGAATTTTTAATAGAAAAAACCTTGAAATAACTTTGTCCACATCCATTATTTTTATTGAACAATCCACCGACGCTGTTGCTATGAGAGCGCCTAATAAATTTAAAAAAAAATTTAAAATTAAAACGAAATTGTTAAATATTTTTGTTTTTAAATTTAATTTTAAAAGAAAAATGGGCTGAAATTAGGAAATTTACAACAAATAAAGAAGAAAATCAAAATTCGAAGGACACACTAAAGTAAAATCAAAAATGAACCCGGCCTTAAATTAATTATAAAATACGGGGTTATTTATATTTCAAATGTACATAAAAAATAAGTTAAAAGAATTTAAATAAAAAATACCATCAGAAGAAAAAGCTGCGGCACGACAAGGTCCTTTATGTGTAGTTAAATAGACTGTCTCATATAAACTCGGCTCTGGGCCTATTTTTAATTTTAAAAATTATTAAAAAGATTAAATCAAAAAATAAACTGTTTGGAACAACATCAGCATCAAATTCCAAATCCAAACCAGAAGACTCAACTCCGAACTAAATAAATTAGTTTTAAAGAAAAAAAATTTAGAAAAATCAACTTGATCGCCAACAGCCTCTTTTTCTTTAGATTCTGGGTCTTCAACATATTGGCGAGCAACATTTACAAGCCGAAAAAGTTTGTCAGAAGGTGGAGGCGGGCGTAAGGAAAGACCAAGTGATTGGGCCTGAAAAAACAAAATATGAAAAAAATTTTAGGTCGTTGGGCCTAGAAAAAAATTTTTTTGAGTAGAAAAATGCGCACAGTCCGCAAATATATGCAGACAGACGTCTATTACCGAAAATAGCTTATCAAAAATTTAATTAAAATAAAAGAATAAATCTAACAAACCAAATTTAATGCTAATTGTTGATGCCCATCATAAAACATTTGGCTAGAAAAATTAAAAGAATTTAAAAAAAATATTGAAAAAATAAAATACCCAATTATCAACTTGTACATAAAATCACGATCTTTAATATCAGGCTTCATTATTTGTAGATTTGTAAAAAAATTTTGTAAAAAATTGCAAAGAAAAAGAAATTAAATGTAATTTCAAAAAATCAGACTCTAACGCTCCTAACGTCTTTCGAAAAGTGTGTAAAATAAGAGAATGGTAAAAAGAAAAAGAGTAAGAAAAAAAGAGAGAAGATTAAGAAAAAAGAGTCTGGGTAGAATCTTTTTTCATCGTTTTTAATTATTTTTTTTCTTTCATTTTTTTTTAAATTTATTTTTTAGTATGCAATTTTAATGTCTGAACAACAAAAACAATCAACAGAAAGTGCAGCAAAAACAACAAAAAACACAAATAATTCACGTTATATGCAAAGTATTTTCCAAGAGTGTGACCAATTAAAAAGGGAATACGATAATTGTTTTAACGCTTTCTTCCAAAAATTTATCAGCCCGGAATATCGACATTCTAGTGGTTTGACTAATCCTTGCGAACAAATACATTCAGTTTATAGAGATTGTGTTGAAAAGGTTTGGATTCTTTTTTGGAATTTTGATGGGATTTTTAACAGATTTTTAAGGTTGGGAAATTTTTGGATTACTTTCTGGGATAAATTTTATAAAACCTTCCGGTTTGAACTCTTTCTTTTTTATGTTTCCCGGAAGACCGAGGGCTGTGGCTTTAATTCCTTTGAAAATTTAACAATTGGGCACCTTTGAGCGCTGATATTAAAAATTTCTAATTAATTTTTTTCGTTTAAGAACCTCAAATTACACAAACCTTTTGACATTGACATTGACGAAGTTCGAAAACAAGTTTTGACTGATTTACAAAACGAAAAGGCAAACAACGGCAATTAAAGAAAAGATGAATGAATTTGTTCAAAGTGCAGTGAATGGAGGAACAACATCAGGAGGGATTAGTTCAACACAACCAGACCAGTCTTTTGAAACTCGTTTTAATAATTTGGAGAGGAATTTGGAACTTTTTCAGGTTTTTAAAAATAATAATGAATAGAGGGGGAATTGGATGTAGAGGTCTGGATTTTTAAAAACTGGGCCTGGGCTCTGGTATGATTTATTGGCCTGGGCCGGATCCTGTGCCTATAGTCCAGGAAAACCAGGAAGCTTAAAAAGCACGGGCCTGGACTCTGGGCACAGGAATAACCCATGCCTTGGCCAAGGCCCAGCTCGTTTTCTGGTGGGAGGTTTAACAAATATTTCTACTATTACTCTTTTTATTACAAATATTTTGGAAATTTGAGTCTTATCAAATCATGACTTTAAGAACGGACCCTTCCCAATATTTACCTTCCCCTTTACCTCAGATGGGGTTTTTGTTAAGTTTAAATTCAAAACAAGGCATTTTTTTTATTAAATCTTTTAAGGAAAATGCTCGTCATATGGGTGTAATTGCTAGTGATTTTAGTCTGCAAAGTCAAGAACCATTAAATCAAAAAGTTCAAACACTTGTTTCTGGCCTTCAAGTATTTTTTCTTAATTTTTTATTTTTACTTAAAAATTATTTAAAAGGTCTTGGATCAATTAAAAAATCAATTTGTCGATGTTCGCGTACCTATTCGTCTGTTGGATATTTTGGATGAGGGGAACAATCCACAATTATATACTAAAGAAGCTTTAGAAGATACAAGGAAGAGAAATAAAGAGGTTTTTTATTTTTTAAATTTTTTTTCTCAAACAATTTTTTTCTTTTTACGGGTCCTTTAATGAGTTTGATTGAGTCTCCACTCCACCAAAAAATTGAGACTCAACTTAATTGTTTTGAGTCCATTTATGCCCCAGATTTTCAAATTTATGATTTTAAATAAAATTTTGAATTATCTTTTCTTCAAGTTAAATGGCAAAACAGAAATCTACAAAAAATTTCAATACAATTTAATTCGTGAATTAAAATTGGAAATGTCAGCAGATGTTGATGAATATTTACGTGTAAGAAAATTAATAAATGGAGGAAGTGGTGGAATGAATGGTGCAGGAGGAAGTGTTTCACAAACAGAGGATGGCTGTTCTTCAAGAAATGCTCCAAAAGATGCCTTACAAAATGAATAAATTTTAAGGTTTAAAATTTTAAAAATATTGTTGTTTTGAGGTTAGTTTTCCAAAAAAAAATTATTTTTTTGACCAATTACTTGGATTAAAGGGGTTTTCTTTGTTTTTCTGACTTTTAGGGTTTCACTTGACTTTTCTTTTGCATTTTGTTTTCAGACGTCATAGATGGACTATTTTACAAAAAAAATTACAAAATCTTTCCTTATTTTTGGGGGAGGAATGGAAGGCCTAAATTTGCCCATTTTCGATACATTTCCAGTTCTACCTTCCTTTTTTAGTTGTTTTTTCTCCTTTTATTTACTTCTGATCCAAAATTCCACATTTTTAATTAATCCAAGTATTTGGTCATTTTATTCGGTTAATTTACTTATTTTTTCATTTGTTGCATTAGATTAAGATATTGTTTTTGTTAAACGTTTAAATCACATATATATTTGATAAATTGATTATTATTTTGATTTTATTAATTTTTCATTCATTTAATTTGATAGAAAAATATTTATTTCCAATTAAAAAAAAATTTTTCAGAATTTTTAAAAATATTTTTCAAAGAATCACTTCAAAAAATGAATCGTATTTTAACTTATTTTGCACCAAGAAATTCATTTATTGCTGAAAGAATACGTTTTGGTGAAAACTTTCGTGAAATGAAAATTTATTGGACTGCTTTTGCTCCAATGAGTGAAGGAACGGAAAAATTTGTAGAAAATTATTTGCCAATAATTAGGTTTATTTTTTTATTAGAATTTTATTATTAAATTTATTTTTTAGAGAAAACAACCCTCAAATTAAATTTACGTTGCAGAGAGGTTATGTCAGTGTTGATCCTTGGCTGATTGGAATGTTTGTTATTTTTAATTTTTTTTTAATTTTAAAAATTTATATTACGGGTCTAGTCTTTTTCCTTTGATTTTATTCATTAAAGAATAATACTAGACTTAATAAAAATAAAATTAAAAAAGATGGATTCGAACCCGCTCCCTTTTAGATAAATTATATAAAAAAACAAAACGATCCAACTTAACTACAGGATTATTTTTTAAAGTTCTCCTTTCTTTAGGACTGCCTCCTATTTTTTCTTTGTTTTTAGGGTTAATTTTATAGATTTTTTATGGGACTTGTAGCTTTTCTCCTAAAAATATTTTTTTTAATCGAATTTTTTTTTAATTAAAAATTTTTCTTTAAATTTTAAAATTATAAATATTTTAGTTATGAGTTTGATCGTAAAAGAATTCATCGTCTCTGCTGGAAAGATCCTTGTCAAATTTTGGCAATGGTAGAACAATTTGCTGAGGGTGGAGATTACAATACAAGTATATTTTTTTAATTTTTTAAATTATTTTTAAAGTTAAATTTATTAGAAAATTTAGGGAGGAATTTTAGAGGTTTTAGAAATTTCTATAAGTTCAACCCACGAATTGCACCCAAAAGATGGAATATTTTTTTTTACAATATTTTGGGGTTTGATCTTCTGGGTTGATTCAAAATTTAATTAAAGAACATTTATTTTTCGATTTTAATAGATAACCTTTCATAAAATTCTAATTTTCTTTCCAAAAAAGGTCGTCGTTGCAAAGTTGCCACAGTTCTTCCTCGTGGCCTTCAACTTTGGGATTGTGAAACTAAAGGACACGATATCTTCACAGTTTATAGTAAATGGAAAGCTGACCCTCCAGACCCAAATAAATTAACTTCTGCTACACATCCACATTTTTGTCATACAGGGGTTAGAACACATAGAAAGAAACCGAAGAAAGTTAAACAATATAAAAAATAAATTAATTAGAATTGTTTGTTTGGTTTTAGCGAAAATTTTGCTTTTTTGAATTTTTTCGGTCTTTTGTGTTTTTAGACAAAATAAGTTTTTAAACGAAATAATTTACAATAATATTAGGAAAGAGAAATATCACCTAAATTTTTTTAATATTTTTTATCATTTTTTAAGGGACGTCTCTTAAAATTTAAAAATCTTAAAAATAATAAAAAAATGTCAAAATATTTCTTACAAATAGGGCTGACCAAAACAAATTAAAATTATTTTCTAAATTAAAATTTTTTTTTAAATTTTGCATCTTTTGCATGCGGGTATGCCTTGAAGAGAGAAGCTCAAAAATGGTGTTTTTACGTTTGTACGAGCACTTTAGGACTAGGGTCTTAATGTATCTTTTTGCATATTTCGGCATTTCCGATCATATTTGCATCTGGGTCTTGTGTTTTGTAAGGCCGGCTACAACCACCAGTCCGGTGGTGGGATAACAACACTGCATTGGTTCAATCCCATGGGTAGGTTCGCCCGCTTACTATACCAAAAAATAATTTAACTTTTATAGTTAAAAATAATGCTGAAAATTTTTTTTATTAAAAAGATAGGTTCGATTTAGTTAGCATTATTTTAAGGATAATAAATCCAAAAGAAAATAATAGAAATCCAGTTAATCAAAAATTTTAGGACAATAAAATCATAAAAATCGAATAGTTACATACCAACTTTAAATCTTTATTTTCTTTTTCTCACTCATTGGCGATGTGCAGGACCGTAAGTTTTGTTAGTTCTTGGATTATGTCCGATGTTGTAATCTTATAATCTTTTGGAACTTCTTATTTTCATAAAATAAGTTTCATAATTCTTTTCATATTCATTTTTTCATATTTTAATTTCATAAAAAAATAAAATAAAAAAAAAATAAAAAATAAAATCACGTTTAAAGCCTATAAAATATTAAAAAAAATTTTATTGAGGCAAACATCAATTTTTTAATAAATACAAAACTAAAATAATATATTAACGATTGTGGGTTAACACGATAAAAATAAAAAATGATAAAATTTACAAAATATTTAATTTTTAATTTAAAAAAAATTAAAAAAAAATTAATAGAAATTAAATTTTAAAAAGTCTATTTTTTAAGATTTTTTATTAATAAAAATAAAAATTAAACAAACAAAGCCTAAACACATTTTAGGAATATTTTTTAAAAATGTTAAAAAATAAATACATAAAAATTTACATAATAATAAAACTTAGCAAAATTCTCTTTTTTAACACAAAAAAATTTTTTTTTTTGTTTGCCAAAAATGATGTGATGTGAAGCTCTGATATACGTATATACTCTCCTCTATCTGATCTTTTTATTCCATAAAATGAACCATTAAAATTGGGTATTAAATAATGGTCGATGTACATAAAACCCTCAATAATTTTTGATAAAATATTTTTTTATTTTATTTTATAATATTCTTAAAATTCTAAAATTTAGTAACTTCACTCTAGCTCCCTCACATTATTCTTATTCCCTAAAGTTTCCCTAAAATATCCCTAAAGATTTCTTTTTAAAGTTATTCCCGTTTGATTGAATAAATCAGTCCCCTATCTAAATTAGTATCCACTAATACCGTATTTTCTCAATTAACTACCCTGGGTAATTATTTTTTCAACCTCTCGCTGGAGAGGGTAATTATTACAGAGGGGGTAATTATTTTAGACAGGGTAATTATCCTTAATTGGGAGGGGGTAATTATTTTTTCAACTGGAGGGGGTAATTATTAGGGTAATTAATTATTTGAGGGAGGGTAATTAATAGAGAAAATACGGTAAATCAGTCTTTTTATTGTTTTCCCGAGTTATTTGATAAAATTTGCTTGTTACTTTTGGTTAAATTAAATCTCATTAAGAAAATTATTTTTTATTTTCGAGTAAATTTCAATTAAATAATTAAATAATTCCTGGAACTATTTTTAGTGTCAAATTCACTCCTAACTATAAACTATCTATTCATAAAATTAATAATTAATTTTAAAATAGTTAAAAACGTTCACAATAAATTTAAAGATAAGAGGGCTTAATTTTATATGATAAGCAAATTTTTAATCCAAAAGTGTAAATATTATAATAAAATACAAATAAACACTTAAAATAATTTTTATTTTTTTGGTATAATAAAAATATATTTGTTTATATATTTAAGGTTAGAATATTTTACTTTTAATTTTATTTTTCATATTTTTTGTTAAAATAAATAAAAAATTTGACACTCTCTACGGCCGATATGTGCCTTTATAAGACTGTCACTTAGTAACCTAGATTTGGGAGGAAACCTTCTTCTGGGGTTAGGGTTGGCATTAGTGTGGGTCAAATGGCTTTTTTCGGTATTCGGTATCGGTATAATACCGATACCGAAAAATACAGTTTTTTCCAAAAATTGACCGGACGGCATCGGTATACCGGAAAAAAATACTGCGGTATATCGTACCGTGATCCACACTAGTTGGCATTAAGGATGTTTCCCGTCCCCGTTTAACCGAGCAGAAATGCTGAGGGAATTTTCTTCCGTTTTACTCATATTTTTCTTCCCGTAATAAAAAAATTCCCCATTTCCCCTTTAATTGAGTTGACTGTTGGAAATTCCGAATTTTAATTTTAAAAATATTATTAAAAATTACTTAAATGGATTTATTTTTAATTTTTATAATTTACGCGTTTTTCTTTAAAAAATAATTATTTAAATATTAATTTGATTAAATTAATTATTTATTTAATTGCCGGACCAATTTTTGGCTCGAAAACAACAAATAAAAATAAAATTAAAGTTTTTTAAATTAAATTAATTTTAATGTGTGAGAAGTAATTATTTTAATATTAAATGTGTATTTTGTGTTACCGTAAAAACTGTATTACTATGACACCCTGTATTAGAATGGCACCCTCAAATATAATGGCACCAATATTTCTCAAACCGTGCGGAAAACATGTTTTTTGCACGTTTCACAACATGTAACATTTCAGAAAAAATACATTGAAAAATAGAATAGCATGTCATAATAATACAGGTTTTACGGTATGTATTTTATAAAAAAATTAATTTTTAAAGAATTTTTCGCAAAGGACTGGAACAACGGGAAAAAGAAAACTTTGGTTTTCTAAAAATTTATTTTTTCATTTTTTTCTTATTTTATTTTATTAATTTAAATTAGTAATTTAATTTAAAAAATATTTAATTTTCAAAAAAATATTTTTTAATATTTATTTACCAAAAATAATTTAAAATAATTTATTTAATTAAATAAAAATTTTTAAAATAAAAGTCGTTTTTTTATAATAAATACAAACGATAAAATACATACTATAAAATTAATTAATTTATTTATTTTCTATTCTTATTTTATTTTTTTATTTTTTTGAATATTTTACAGCTTGCCCAATTATTTTTTTGCTAAATTTTATTTATTTATTTTTTATTTATTATTTGTATGTTTTTTATATATTTTTTTCTTCCTTTTTATATCCTCTAAAGTCTACCTCATGCCAGTTCTCGCCTTGTAGCTTAAGATCTCTTGGATAGATTAAATTCCTTTTTGGGGTCATTCGATAGAGGATTAAATTGCCTACAAAATAAACATTAAAATTAAAATCGAAGATTTCTTTATTTAACAAAATTTATGTTCAAAAAACTTTGACATATTTTAAA